>CM076575.1:1443312507-1443614624 GCA_034641835.2 Pinus albicaulis | reverse complement strand
TGTTATTGTCTGTTATTTTTTGTAGATCTAAATATTTTTTTTTACTATGTATTTACTTATGTTAATGCTTAAGTGCATCTATGCATGAATTAGTCGATGTTAAATGAATAGATCTAAATGAAATATGTTGTGCGTAAGACATATTAAAGTATTATATAGCAATATGTGAAAGGATTAGATCTGTTGATTGTGCATGCGCAAAGATGTTATAAAATTTGCAGTAAGTTTGATTAGATATACCCCATCAAAATCTCACTCAGGGTGCAGAACCCTGGTTCCAGCACCTCCCCCCCCCATACTGCTTTGGGTGAGACTTTGGTCTACACAAGAAGATCACTGCTAAAAGGGCCAGTAGTTGGAGGGTTTTGTTGGTTGCGTGACAACTCTGAAACTGGGTAAGGACCCCTCAAGCCAACAATACCTACTATATTGTTACTTGTTGAATTTCATTATGAAGGAGAGGTTTGCTAAATTTAATCCAAGATTTGCTGAAGACACTCAATATGCTAATGTATGCTAGACATTTCTTCATATGTTCTCTAAAATGAGTGTTATGCTCCATGATATTTCCAGTACATATATTAGACTTGAGACAGTTTAATTATGATGTATCTAAATTTTCCACATCTCATTTTGAATTTTATTTACCTCTTTTTCGCATGTTTTTTGTTCAAACTCCCTTGCTGCTTTCCTACCATATGTAATTGAAACACTCCAACTCCATTTCCTATCATAATCACCATCACCAATGAAATCATATATCTTATACCTAACAACGTAATCCCTTCCAGTAGGTGAGTTTAAAAATCACAACGCCAAACACCCAACATCAAGATTCTCCCTGTATTTTTTTCCACCCTTAATTATTTGGAATTCTTCCCCACGAATGGTGCTTCAATTTCACTTCCAACTTTCCATTATTTCTCCAAATTTCAATAAAATGGATTTCTCTATATCCTTTGAGAGCTTCATACTACAATTATAAAAAATGATGTGAATTACAATTTTTAATTGTCATCCTTATTCATGGATTGATTGATACAACATTTTCCATGGCCCACGCATCACATAATTAAGGGATTATTACTTAATAAAATTGTACCTAGCTACCTTTGGTGACAATGGAACCTTTCATCATATGACATCAATTGGTCCACACTTTATCCATGGAATGGAGGTCCATGCGAATTCAAGTCATGCATAACTACAATTTCCCCTTGTGAAATTATCCTTGAGCCATCACATTGGTCTTCTTCCACGCATGGATGAAATTCCTCTACTGCTTATACCCAATCATTCATAGTACCTTTGCATACTTTTCGCTTCCACTCTAGGACACCTAAATGCTAAAAATTAAGTGGTTTTATTTATGCATATAAAATATATTAAGGTATTGGGGAGTATCCAATTTTCTTATTTATTATCACGGTTTTAACTTACTCCATTTTCCTAAGTTTTCCATTTAATTAGTCTTAAGTCATGGAAAATATAGTATTATATACATTGATTCATGAGAGAATTTATCCTTTGGAGAATGGATTTGAATCTTACTTCTCTAGGACTAGAATTATTGAGGAGATAGGATACGATATTCTTATAATCCTCAACAATAGATCATTTTTTAATCTTTAGGTACTTTTCCTGAATTAGACCTTTTAGTATACCATACGATTTTTCTTGGTTATTCATTTCCATAACCAAAATCCAAGCATAATAAAGTTATACTTGTCCTCCAAGTCAAAGAATCAAACCTCCCCCCCTTCCCCCCCCCCCCCACTGACTCTTTCCACCCTAGGATTAATTTTTCAGCACTTTATCATAAAACAAAATGTGTTCATTCCTAGAATGGACACATTGCTTACACTCTTTTTATAATAGTCTCAATTGCTAGTTTTATTTCTTAGGGACTAGTACTTGAGCAAGAAATTTAAAACTAAATATCCTTCACCAAATTTATTCCATTGAATCTAGTTGTTGTACCATAAAGGGATTCATTGATTTGATGTCCATATGTTCAAATAACAAAGAGATTTCTATCGTAGAAACCACCTATGGTAGAACCTTTTCATCATGAAAGATGGCTTTATTTCAGGCCAACCAACTCTTTCAGCTAAGAAATTTTGGAAGGGTCACCCATACTCTTTTGAAGATATGATTTCCTTTGAAGTTTCCCATTTATGAGTACTCCCATGCACCAAACAAAGTTTGCAAAAAAATGGGTCACTTGGGTCTTGACACAAGGCCTTGCAAGACAATGTGACATACTAATTGAGTGAACTCGCATTCCACAAAAGTATTGAGGATGGATTCATTGTAGTTCTAACAAAGTGAAAAACAAGAGGTACCATGGATTCCTCCTTCTAAAAGGTACTTTTCCATTAATCTTTTGTTAAGCATCCAATATAACATATTTACCTTTTCGAGGCCATGTTTTTCTAGAGTCTCCTTTTAGGAGGAATACCTTCAAGAAAGAGAAAATATATGTATCCTTTTTTCAGTGAGTATTCTGAAATCCCCCAACCTCTTGATTCATTTTCCATTTGTTGTCTTGGTGTGCAGTTTATAAGACTCTTTTCTAACTTTATTATTTGTTTCCCTAAATGTGCTAAGAATTCCCCAAAATCCCATCTTATTAATTCTTAAATTTCAACCATAAATTGTTTGGCAGTATTTTTATAAAAATATTCAATATTTTAAGGATTTTATATTGTTTTTTAGAGAAAATGGGTGTTTTTTTAATTAAAATAATTTTATCCTATATAATTTGGTTAAATCATTTTAAAACAAGGGAATTTGGTGAAAATTTTATTTAGGAAAAAAAAAAAGAAAAATGATCCAAATTGTGAAATTCAATACTTAACAATTTTCCCTAGTAATTATAGGATTATGATACATAAAATAACATTTTATCCAAAATCCTCCACCCGCCACTCCTACTAAAAACCTCTAGTAGAACATATAAGGAGAAGGAACCGTAGTAAAGCTTATTTCCCTATTAGTGAGATTAAAAATAATGTTTTATAATTAGTCTTGTGAGATAAAGTCATTATCTAGTTCTTTAGGAAGAGCATTCTTCTTGTGTTTAAATTTAGGGTCATGTTGTATATATAAAATTCCTTAGAGGGTTTCAAACACATTTTCTTAAATCAAGTTTGAGTTAATTTAGAACAATGGATTGCAGTCAAAGGACAAGCCTTCAAGATAGGAAGATGATGTTGGAAATACTGAGAGGGGGGTGAATCAGTATTCCTTTTAATTAGTATTATTATTAATCTTTCCTAGCATTAGTTAATCTTCAATTATTATCAGTGTTTGTACAATGGTTGCAGTAAACAAAAGGAACACAAATGCACATAGTTTTTAAGGTGGAAACCCTCTCTGGGACAAAAACCACTTGAATGCTTTTCTAATAGTTCTTTAATATTCAACTCCAATTGAAATAAAGATCCAACTTCCTAAAATCTAGAAAAACATTCTTCTCGAGCTCCCACTGGATGGACGCTCCAACGCCTGAGATTCTTCAGTAGTCAACTGAACGGATGCCCCAACACCCAATAAGCTACAACTCACCCTAGCGCCACCCTACCACCCTGAAGTTTTCATAGGCTTGAACCTATTGGTGACTTCATGCACTAGCCTAACACCACCCTACCACCCTATAGAAGAATAAAATAAGAATGGACTCCCGTACCAGGGAAAATGGTCCACTTTAAAATTATATAAAATGATGTAGAAGAAGAAGACACACTAGACCATAACCCCAACTATGACACAACTACCTAATGATAATCCTAGACCTCCCGACATTGCATCTTCAACTCTTGGCAGACAGACACTTGTACAATTTTTACAATGATGCATTTACAATGACTTAGTACAATGATACCTTTATAATAACTGTATGCAGTGCTGCCAACTTGAAGACTTCATGTGGTGAACTTCTTGTTGTTGTTCTACACCTTGATTACTTCTCTTGTCATGCTACCCTCTGCTACACCTTGCTTTGCTTTGCTGCCCTAGAAATTCCGGTCCTTTGCAGCCCTTGACAACACATGATCTAGCTTTTTCTTTCCTTCTAGGATCTCGATATTGAATCTGGTGTATCTATGTTATTTCAAATCCCCAATATGTGATTTTCGGTTCTATAGTAGTCCTATGAGTCTTCTTTCCAATGCCATAATTCTGACCCAATTTGAATTCTTCAAGGGAGATTTATCCCCAATTTCTCACAATAACCTAATTATGGATTGGTTCAGTAGAACTAATTTTTATGGTGTGCCACGTGTCATTGTTTCTTCATTTGGCTCTAAAATTGATACAGCGAAAAATACAGTCCAGGAACTATCTGCCACTTTTTACATAATTCCAATCCGATACTCAGAGAGAGAGAGTTATGACGATTTTCCCAAGGTCACTTCTTTGAGATGAAGTTCAAGAGCCTACAAAAACACTGACTTCCACAGATCATATCTCCGAAAATGTTGTGCACCTTAATATGAAATTTTTACAGGAGCTTCCTCAGGATTTCAGTTTCACTTCATAAAATTTTCCACTTCTGAACCTTTGTAGAAAACAATTTAGAACGCAAATTCCACAATGACCTGTTTCAGGTAGTGAAATACCTACATAAGGAGGATATGAGGATCACAATTTATATAAATGCTTAGGTTGAGAGGGTCTTCAACAATTGAATGTGGGAGGGATTTTAGGAGCTTAAAAAATATTAATTTTTGACTTTTCAATGACCCATGCCACAACCCCATGGGGTTTTAACCCACTAACTAGGGTTACAAATTTCAAACATGAATATCTCTCAAAACGTGAAGAATTACATGGTGTGCCATATATCAACAGAAACATCTCGACAAGTAGAAACGATAAAAAATATTCTTGATCTAGAATATAGTAATTTTGTAGGTCAAAATTACCATGGAAGATTGGGGTAGCCCTTGGTGCTACTTGGATTGACATCAATAACAACCACTGATCAACAGATGATGGGGATTTGAATTATGGCATTTCATAAGTTATTTATTCCATTTCTTCCCAATCATATGAGTAGCCCTTTTTATTATCTAACAAGTGCAAATTTCTTAATAGTTCTATGGCCCTTCGTTGTTTTATCTATAGTCTAAAGGCTTTTTCCAAACACCCATGTTCAAACGTTATTATCACTATACATATTTTTACCCCATATTTTAAAGATAGATGCCCTCAACTAGATCTATAGAGCTATTTTCTTTGAAGTCCAATAATAAGAACTTCTCAATGTATTTTTGAATAACATTTCTTTCTTTGAAGTCCAATAATAGGAACTTCTCAATGTATTTTTGACTGACATGTCTTTCTAGAACAAAATAGCAAGATGGTAGGGGATTTGATTTATGACATTTCATAATCTCTTTATTCCATTTCTTCCCATCATATGAGTAGCCCATTTTATTATCTAACCAAGTGCAATTTTCTTAATAGTTCTATGGCCCTTCGTTGTTTTATCTATAGTTTAATGGCATTTTCCAAACACCCATGTTCAAACATTATTATCACTATGAGCTATTTTCTTTGAAGTCCAATAATAGGAACTTCTCAATGTATTTTTGACTAACATGTCTTTCTTTGAAGTCCAATAATAGAAACTCCTCAATATATTTTGACTAACATGTCTTCTTCTCAATGTATTTTTGACTAACATGTCTTTCTTTAAAGTTCAATAATAGAAACTTCTCAATATATTTTTGACTAACATGTCTTTCTAAAACAAATCATACCTAAGATAAAAAAATGTAAGACTTCATTATGTGGTTTTCTATCTTAATTAATGTATATAAAACCTCACCAAAGATCCTTTTCAAGCTTTTGGAAATCCTACAAATCCAAATATGGGATAAACCATCCAAATTTCCCCACAATAACTATGTGTTATACCCCAAATTACCACTTAAACGTACTATAACTAGGTATGCACCTCCTCTTCACAACCAAAGTCATGCTGTAGGATATTCGTCTAAAGATTAAAAGTGGGTTTGTGAGAGTTCCATCATGTCAAAAATATTACAAAGATGTAGCGTTAATTTGTCAATAATTCATGTCCTCATTCTCCTTAATAACCGTATCTTTATATAACAAAAATTATAAGCCAAGTTCCAAACACTTGCGAAAGGTTTATGATTATATAAACTCCCTCGTTTCTTTTATAAAACTCATGAACCTTTTTTTATAACTTAAGGGTGTGAAGAACTTATTTAATTATTAGATCTTTGAATTTTTTTTTCACTAATAATATAAAAGGTTAAAGATGGAGAAGAATAGAATTATAAATGAAAATTTGTTTTTTTATAAATATTATATTATTTTTAATTTTTAATTTTTACTATACTTATACAATTGTTAATTTAAAATTACATATTACTATTTTTCTAATTTTTTTAATTATTATAATATAGTTTTTATTGAATAAAGTTTATACTATTCATGTTTTTCATCCATTAAATCATAATTTTTTTTGTTTCTTAATAACTTGTTTATAGTTTATTGATCTCTATTTTATTTTGTTTATGTTTTTTATTTTTTTTTAACTTATTATAATATGGTTTTTATTGAATAAAGTTTGTACAGTTTGAGTGAGTCTAATGGTTAAGAGCATGTGTTTCCTCCTAAGAGGCCATAGGTTCAAAACCAGAGGGGGTAAAGCATGTATGCCTTGGTCGAGGTGGGTCTCTTGTCCCACAAACAAGAGGTCTCATACCTTAAAACCGGATATTAATAATAATATCTTACATCCATTAAATCATATATTTTTTCCTTGTTTTCTTAATAACTTATTTATATTCCATTGTTAACTATTCTCATTTTGTTAATGTGTTTTATTTTTTTTAACTTATTATAATATGTTTTTATTGGATAAAGTTTACACTATTTATATCTTTTATCCATTAAATCATATATTTTTTCTTTATTTTCTTAACAAATTGTTTATAATTCATTGTATTTTTATAATATTCTTTGCTTTGATATTAAATTCTTTAATTTATTACTTGATAATTATATAATTATTAATAACTTTATCTTTTATGTTTGGTCTTTATTTTTTTCACTTAATTTTTATTTTAAAAAATTGTAATATTCATCTCTACTAAAGAGGCATGTGTATGGTAAACTATATCATTCATCCACTAAATCATGTGATTTTCTTCTCAATTAATTTTCATTCAAAAAAAATTGTAATATTCATGTTTACACATTTATTGTAAACTATACCATTTATCCACTAAATCATGTGATTTTCTTTTCTTCTTTTCTTAATCAACTTGTTCATACTTTATGATATTCTTTCATGTCATATTAACTTCTTCAACTTAATAACTTCTTCAACTTAATATTTAATAATAATCATCTAAATGTTAATAATTTTTTTCATACTTCATTGCACTTTATGATATTCTTTCATGTGATATTATCTTTTTCAACTTAATATTTAATAATAATTATCTAAATGCTAATAAATTTTTTTTATTTTTAGGTTTTATCATCATTTTTTTTAACTTATTGCAATATGATTCTTATTGGATGAAGTTTGTAATATTTATATGTTTATTAGGGTGTGCATTTCATTTGGACTATATTATTCATCAACTGAATCATGTGATTTATTTTCTTAATTTTTTTTAGTCAAATTGTTCATACTCCATGACACTTTTTATGGCATTCTTTCATTTGATATTATCTTTTCACCTTATTATTAAATGATAATTAAATAATGGTTGATAAATTTATCTTTTAAGTCTCTATCATATTAAGTCTTTTTTTTTTAACTTATTGTTGTATGGTTTTTATTAAATGAAGTTTGTAATATTTATATGTCTACAAAATCATGTGATTTTAATTTCTTGATTTTTTTTAATCAACTTGTTCATACTCCATTACAATTTTATGATATTCTTCCATTTGATATTACCTTTTTTAACTTATTATTTGATAATAATTTTAATGGTTGATAAATTTATTTTTTGGGTCTTTATAGTCAATTTTTTCTTATGTCTTCATTTTTTAAAACTTATTATCATATAATTTTTATAAGATGAAGTTCGTAATATTCATATGTCTATTAAAAGATGAATTTTCTTTGGACAATATTGTTCATCCATAGAATCATGTGATTTTGTTGCTAATTTCTTTTTTCATTTTCTTAATCTACTTGTTTATACTCCATTACACTTTATGATATTCTTTTATTTAATATTAACTTCTTCAATTTACTATTTATTAATAATTCTATAGTTATTAAACACATTGATTATCCATATAATAATGTAACTTGATAATTATATAATTTATAGACACATAGATAATGGTACATATAATGATGTGCTTTAGTCTTTAAAGTTTTGGATTCTAAATCTGTTTTATATATTAGAGTGTTTTTTTGTTTTAAATTCTAAACCTATTTTACATATATTTTAGAGTTTTTTTTTAATATTAACACTTACGTTTTTATCATTATTTTTCATTAATAAATAATTTTCTTCATTATTTGAAATTTTTTTTAAGAACTCATGTGTCTATGCCCTTTTCCTCGAATTTAAGCGAAATGCCAATGGGAATAACATCGTTTATACTCTAAGAATTTATTTTTTGGTTTTCCTTAATATTCCAAGGCTCTATATTCGTAAAAGAGAGTGCCTTGACATAAAATATGCACTTCTTTTATCACAGTCATTTTTAAGATTTTCATGAAAACTCGTAAGGTGTTTCCTATTTCTTTTAGCATATGATCATGTAATAATTCCTGTGTAAGAAAATACAAGTGAATAAGTATTCAGTTTTTCTAAGATCCTCTTTGGTTGGGTTTAAAGGTTTCACTTTGTGTATCACATAAATAAGGTTACGAAAAATCTTTTGGCACATAGATTAAGATCGAATGGTCCCTTCATAGGTCTATAATCCCATTTTGAGAAGATGCATTGGAGACCACAACCTAAGACAATGATGTATAAAAGTGTGAGTCTTTAGGAAGTCAACCTTTCTTCTAATGGTTAACCTTGGGTTTTCTTCCACCTCACATGGACATTCATTCCAAAGTTTCAATCCTATGAGAGATTTTTGTTTTAGTTTTGATTTTTGTTTTATTTTTTTTTTTAATATATTTTTGAAGGGTTAGATTTAAAACCACCTTGAGATGGGAATTTATTCCAAAGTCCCAATCCTATGGGAGAATTTTTTTTTAAGGGTTAAATTTATTAGTTAGAAATGATTTTTTTTATTAATACGAAAGGTTTATTCTTTTGAAGACTTTACTTAGAATTATGTGTTATTATGAGATGATGGTCAAACATATGGTTGCAATCAAGAATATTATATTAAATGATTTAATGACAAGATGTTATATTAAATGCTCTAATGACATGTATATATAAGTGGCTTAAATATCATTTCATTGTTCTTAGAAAACAATTTCATGACCTATGGACACATAACTAAATCAATGTTCACTCTCACAATATTCAATTTTTATTTACTAGTGGGTAAGATTTTGGTCCCTTGAGGGATTTTTTTAGTGTCATGGTGTCACTTTGAGGTATTGGTCAAATGTCATGTGGTTGCACCCAAAGATATCATAATAAATAGTGTCATGATATGTGCATACATAAGTGGATTAAAGTTCACCCTCGTATTTTTTAGTTGAAGGAAACTATTGGGTTAACACATTCTGTTCAAAATAATTGTTTCAAAATGGTGTTTGTTATGAGTTCTTTAGTTACAATTCAACTAAGGTTTGAGTGCAAAAGAATCATGCAAAATTACGAACTGCTATTTTGATTGGAAATCAAGCTACCTTCCATATGAATATTTTGAGGGGGTAGGGGTAGGGGCAGGGGGGAAGGGGGAGGTGGGGGTCCCATAATGTTTTCCTTAGAAAAAGGACTATCGTTTTATATGATTTTGGAGAGGTACCTTCCCCCACTCTCATGTTGGCTTTCATAGTTTTCCTAAGGATGCTTTAGGCACGACAAAGAAAATATCCTTTTGCGGAGGTTATAAAGGAGGTTTTTAGTGTTATAAAATTGGCCAAATGTCAAAAAACAAATTGCTACAACATTTGTTTTTGGTAACAGAGGTTTTAGCGGATCTTCTAACAGAACTTCAACACAACTAAAAAAACTATGCGGCTGAAGGTTTTTACAGATGTTTTTCTCATCGGTGTGTGCATCATGTGTGAACGCACCGGTGTGTTTTACCATGTATGCACTGGTACTGTAAACATACCAAGCACTGGGATGAAAAACAAATTTCAGATGCCCCGAGGCGTTTAGCAATGTCTTGGTGCATGTCACCCACAAAGACGCATCAGGTTGATGGAAGGTGCATGCACCGACGTCGTTAAGGTTTAAAAATGCACTGGGTCATTTAAGTGTTAAAGCACACTAGTTTGTTAAGTTATAAAAATGCATCGACGCATTAAAGACAAACTGTACCGGTGCATGCAACACATATCCGACCGCCCGAGTAGTAGTTGTCCATAAAGTGCACCAGTTGTTCTAATTGGTGTTGGTATTTGTGTGGTGCCCATAGGTCATAGAAACACATTGGTGTGCACCGGTGTTCATTTTCTATATTTTAGAAACATCGACCAGTGACAGTGCAATTATTGTGATTTTTTAAAATTCATTATTCATTAAAATTCGACACATATCTACAATATTCATATCAATTAAATTTTTATTTATGCATTTGAATGTGATGTTTGGATTAATTTTTTATATCATATCATCAGATTCCACATCTCTTCATTATAATATTTAATCATCCATATATTTAATTAGTGGTGTAACATTTCACAATGACAATGGAGAACACAATAGAATAAATTAAAACATATTTTATTAAATATATGAATAGGACACTCTTTGTCATACAAAATGGGACAATTATTGGTATCCCTTTGTCTTTCAATTGGGACACTATGTCCATTACATTAAACAAAATTTCTGATTTCACACACAGATATTTCAAAAAATACAACACCTTGCTTTGATATCCAAAAATATTGATCATTATTCTTTGCTGGAACTGCTGTCACTTCGAGCTACTTCCTTGACTTGGGTTATTTGGAGGAATTTTTTGTTCATTGTGTTGATTGTTTTCTTCTTCTTCAAGTTCCATCTACAAAAATAAAAATAAAGTGTAATGAGTGTACATACATTGGTGAGAAAAATGAAAATTGTAATATTAAATAATATACATCAATATAAATCAAAAAGAAATGTATCATAGCAAGAATTGACTCGTGAACTATACACATTCTTTCAAAACCAAATTTCATGTCATCTCTCAACAATTCATTTGTTGGCGCAGTTCCATCTTTGTTTCCTGCAAGTTTATATTCAATAACAAATCATAGATTTAATATAAAAGATTTTTTAATTCGTTCTATTAATTATAAATGGAGCTAAGTAAAACAAGATAGATGCTTACAAATTCCACAATTAATTTATGATATGCCAACATATACTGACAACCCATATTTAACCCAATGTCAATCAAATTTTCCGATGGTTCTTCTTTGTATGTTAGCACATGTTTGAAGACATTCAATGACGATTGTTGTAAAACAACTTAAAATATACAAAAATGAAATCTAGTTAAGTTGTTATAAGGAAGTAACAATTACTCACAAACATAGATATCAACCCTTTTCTTCCTTGTCGTCTTCTTTTATGTGTTGAATGGGTTCCATTTTCTTTTCTTTTCTGTAATAAAATACTTGAAAATTAATATTTAATGCTAAATTATTTATTTATTGTACCTAATCGAAAAATTCAATGATTACATATTACATTTGAAGCACGTTGTTGTTGAGATGGCTCCTCGTGTGATGCGATTATATCCATTTCTTTGACCATCTCCTTGTGCACCTTTTTGGACATTCCTAATGGCATATTTTTTATATCAGCTCGTTCATCCTTTGAGATTTTCATAATCTTCCTAAAAATGTAACATGACAATAAGTTATTTATTTTTTATATTGATATATGAAAAGTAAATATAACAAAATTGATATTTATAAATTATTGCTTTGTAGTAATATATACATATAATTCTATAAGAACATTTAAAGAAATATTACTTTCTGAATCCTTATTTTTTGTTGTTGTACGTTTTTTCAATTAAAATTCCGACATGTCTCATTGACCAATTCTTTGGAAACTCATCCTGTCGTTTAAATAAAATTTGGTTCTTGGAATCATTGGATTAATTTTTGTATTGTAAGTGGAAAGAACGTCTATACATTCATTCCACTAGATCCCTCAAAGTTTTGTAAAAGTTTTCCCCCTTTTCGTTAACCTCTACCACCACTCCAGACGAGCTAAGGAGCAATTCATTTTCATTTGCATGTTCTATTTTTTGTCTTTTCTTAGAACAACATTCCTTTTCTTCACTGTTGGTCCCTGTAGAACATTAAACATATTTGAATAAATAAATTGTTTGAAACATGTCTTCTAATATTTTTAAGTATATTATTAATTAAAAAATACAAAAATAAACTCATATTGGATCCATAGTATTTTTTCAGTCACCTGATTTATCCTTCTGCAATTTTTCCATCAAGATTTTATGCTCTTATGGTCTTAGATCAGAAATAACTCTATCGAGCTTCATCATTTTGTGGCTCTGCATGATACATACTAAACAATACATATTAGTTAAACTTATATATAGCTCAAAAATAATAATTTTTGTAAAGAATTTACAAAGAACTTTCCTTTTTTTCTTTTCTCGATGTGCTATCATTATTTTGTTACTTGAACTCTTGTCATCCATTTCATTATCAATATGAAACTTGTACCATTCATTAATATATTTTATAAATAAATCACATACTTTTCAGGTAAAAAACAAATCAAGAAAATGGTGTGCATTTCGCAAAGTACGCACCGAATGCGGTGTGGTAGGTTCCTATAAATGCACCACCAATACAGTAGAAACACTGTACGATGCTCTTTGTCAACAAAGATACCTATTGTTTTATATGTTAACTGGTTCACCAATTAACACAAACATAAATTAATAAAAAATTGTGTTTATCAAACAATGTTTTTTTTCAGTACGCACCCAGTGCGCTATACTACAATAACACACCATTGCGCTATTTTAAACAATGCACACCTTCTTTTTTCTTTTTTTTCTTTTTTTCTTTTTTTCTTCTTCTTCTTCTTCTTCTTCTTCTTCTTCTTTTTTTTTTTCCGTGCAAAGACCAACATGGATTGGGATCCGACTCTGCAAGTGGTCCTGCGGGTTAGATGTCATACACCTATATATATAGTAATACAAACCCTATAAATATAAAATGAAAAGCCCTAATTATGAAATCACATAAACAAGAAGAAGCAAGGGTTTAATGTAAGAATGGATTTATTATTGTTATTATTATTATTATTATTTTCTTTTTTCTTTTTTTTGAAAATGCATAGTAAAATATAAAATTTTTACTATGCATATATTAAATCTAACAGAAACTTTAAAAATAATAATTACTATAGTAAAATTTAACAATTTTACTATACTTACAGGGTTTTTGTGCGAATCACCAGATGTTTCAAATTCTGATTCTCTGAATAGTGTTGTTGTTATAAAGTATTTTGTTGCTCCATAGTGCTCTCGTGCTCTCTTACTCCAAGTATGTCTCTCGTGCAAACCCTTCCCTAAATTTGTTTGCAAAAATAATGAAATAGTGAATAGCTTTTACTATTTAAAGAACTTTTTTATGAAATTAGATTTCCAAAAATAATTTGTTGCCCATTTTTCAATTTACCACTTTTTTTTCACTTCAAAAAAATAAATTTGCGCTTTTTTTATTTACAGATATTCGGTGCGTTTGTTAACTAATCGCACCAGTGCATCCATTAATGAAACCGCACCGGTGCATAGTAACTAAAACACACTGGTGTGGTTAATAGTTCATTAGCACCGATAACAATAAGTCCATTTTTAAGGCACAAAAATTACTTTCAGGTATGTACACCAAACTTTATTATTGATTTTCTCAAATGCAGGGAGAAAATCTCATAATTATATCAAATGGACAATTCTTCAAAATCTAGCTCATTCAATAATATTTCTCAAAGTCCATTGTGGAGTTCTCCCTATCCATCTCCAGACGTAATTACTTCATATTTTATTTATATTTTCATTATCTAATTGATTTTTTTTTTTTATCCATGTCAATCAGCTAAATAAAATTAATGTATACAAATTTACAAGTTCATGTAGATTCAGAATCGAGTTCAGATGCACAAAATATTCAAACAACTCCAAAACATCAGAAGCTCTTATCAGGAGCAGCATACCACAAGGCGTAGTTGGTAGATGAAAATGGACAGCTACTTCACCTTGCCAATTTTAACATGCCATCTTCTAGCCACAATCCTGGGACAATGATGGTAATAATAATTGTTTGGTATATTAATGTAATTATTTCAACGTCAAACCAATTAATCATGCATTTTCGACATGATTACTAATTGATATTATCGATTTTGTACTAATCATATTTAGATATATTTTTTGGAATTATTAGGAGGCAATCAAATAGAGGTTAGTATGGATGATTACTTAAGGGATATGACTTCCATGGAGACAATGTTGTTAGATGCATTCTAGAATGATGATCAGCTAGGGGATGATGCAGTTGATACATTTTTCGAAAACCTTAAATATGCCTCCACCACCCCTCTCTTTGGACCTGGTGGTGAGTCAAAGTCTACCCAGTTGGCGACAACGATGTTACTGTACAACTTGAAAGAAAATTTTGGCTTGTCTAATGCATGTTTCTCAGAAATTTTGAGGTAATTGACCATCAAGTCCCTTATATTTTGAGAAATATAATCATACAATGAACATTACAAATGGTCAATTTTATGAACGTTAATAATTATCGCCATTAATGTACATTTAATATTGTCCATGACTAACTACAAGTTATTAAAAGATAAGGTTCTTCCGAGTGATAATGTCTTGCCCGGTAGCTGTGAAGAGGCAAAGAAATTATTGAAAATGTTGGGTGTTGAGTACATATCATATCATGCATATCCAAATGATTGTATTCTATATAGAAGAGAATTTATAGTGAAAGAGATATGTCTGAAATATGGGCATGAAAGGTATGATAAATCAAAAACTAAGGGTGAATCACGTGGTCCTCCTTTTAAGATATTGAGGCACATGCCTATAATCTCGAGGATTCAAAGGCGCTTTCATTACAAATAATTAGCTATGTTGCAGGGATGGCATGCCTCACACAGAAGTGAGTTGGGAGTTATGCGAATCCCAATAGATTAATAGCCATGAAGCATATAGAGGATAAATGGCCCAAAAATTTCATGGATGAAGTATGAAGTCTACGATTCGGCATAACCATTTATGGCGTCAACCCATATTCCCTCCAGAAAAAAAAACTATTATATTTGGCCTGTAATAGTGATCAATAACAATATCCCCCCATGGTTGTCTGTGAAGAATGAGCATCTTATGTTGGCTCTCATAGTCCCTTGTAGAATACAAGTGAAGAATATGGATGTCTACTTACAACCATTAGTAGATGAATTGAAGGATTTATGGGATGGGATAAATGTATATGATGTATCAAGACCCATCGCAGCAGAGAGGAGTTTTACGTTGTATGGCATATGTGCTTACACGACACATGATTATCGAGGGTTAGGAGTTTTCTCTGGTAAATTACATGTTTATTGATTTGTTTGTATACTTAAAAATATTCTTTCGCATATTAGTTATTTAATTTGTTGTAATTGTTCTGGTCTTCATGATATTCTTTAACGTGCCATGCATATTGTATACAATAATTTCACAGGTCTTGTAACAAAAGGGTATTATGGATGTAAATGTTGTGGACCTTCTCTGAAAGCTAGATGGTTCAACGACCTACGAAAGTCAGTGTATGACTGCTCCATGGTATTCCTCCTAGAAGAACACCATTATACAAGAGCAACATCCACTTTCAATGGTAAACGATATAGAACCCAAAGGCCTGCAATAATGACACTAGCTGAAAGGCTTAGAGCATATGAGAGAGAGAAGGAGAAGGAGTTCATAGAAATGTTCGATTCAAATGGGGAGCCTATGTTCAATGGTCTAGAATTATTCGACACCTATGTTGAGAAATTTCCCATTGGAATGAAAAGGAAATCTATCTTTTATAACCTCCCATATTGGGAGCATCTTAAGATTACCCACTTATTAGATCCCATGCATATATTTAAAAATGTTTCATCTTCTTTAAGGAGGCACATATCATCGAAACAAAGTGACACATTGGTTGTTAGGAAAGATCTTATTACTTAAAAAACTAAAAAGAAACATTGGCCAAGATGATTAGAAATTACAAGATAAGAGGCACCTGGTCCCTCTAATTGGCAAATTTCAAAGAAGGTGATGTCCCATGGATTTTAAAAAATATGATATTTCTTTGGCAAAGGAAGTTATAATGGGTGTTGAACTTCCATATAATGTATATTTTGATCTCATATGTACTATATGTCAGTTTTATTTCATCAGTGAATGCATAAATTAAAGCAATCAATAAATTTGTTCATTACAATTTTGAAGTGACACAACTATGGGTCGCATTATACGAACAAAATAGGATGAAATGGGATAGTGAAAAGAAATAATTTATACGGTTGAATGGTAGAAGTGTGCCTTATCTCAATCATTTAAAAGAAAATATGCCAATTATATGCCCCAGCAGTTGGGTTGTTGACCAAGTCAGAGAGAAATACAATGCAACTGGTCATTACTTGCGTGTTGAAGAGGATGCGCTAAACATAGGGATTGGGTGCAACAACTCAGTAATAATCTATTTATATAAATTTTAAACTTAATAATGCACCTTTGAAATGTAACATCTATATTTCATATTTTAACAGTTGGGTTATTATAAGACACATAACATTATGATTTTTTAACTTTTTTATAGGTTCATTTGTTCCCATATATGTGGGCATATGGACACCATTTTCACATAGAAAATGTCTATGATGGACACATGACACAAGACTGTGGAGTGGAAGTCGAGTTCGATCAATTTATTTGAGTTAGTCGCCGTGATCAAAACCTAGTGCAAGGGACGTTAGATTACGTCGGAAAGATAAAAGAGATCATGGATGTTGACTTCTCTTCTTTCCAATGTGTTATTTTTAGGAGTAAGTGGTGGGACACCTTTGATCAGAATAATGTAAAGGAAGATCGTGATACTATGCTGATATGTATCAACTCTAGAAATATGTGGGATGAAGCTAAGGAGCCTTATGTTTACCCCAAACACTACAACGAGGTGTTTTTTTACCCAGATGTGTTGGATAGGGATTGGTGGTTCGTATTGAGAAATGACCCTATATCAAAACATATTTTTGAGAATAATAGTGTTATCATGCCAAGCAAGCTAGAAGATAATGAAGGTGATCATGAGAATAAAGAGTGATATGGTACATGTGTTATTTCATCATTTATACTATTTAACATGGGTTTCTATAAAGAAGAGGACTTAAAGTTAGAACTAAGACTTTGTTTTCTGAAACATTATAATATGTATTTTGAATTAGTTGATTTGCATTGTGTTAATGTTAAAATCATTTCACTTGATAATTTGCAATTATGTTGATCTTGAAAACAATGCACTATATCAAGCTCTTTTTTTTTTATGTCAATTCCTAAAATAATATAACTACTTGATTGCTTTAAATGTGTCAATGATATCTTCAAAATTTTAAAAAAATGTATTAATGTATACTATTATTTTTGGTATGTAAGATAATAATAAAATAATGATAATTGTAAACATGAATTTATTTTTCTTATTTTATGAACTTTATTATGTTACAAAAATTCATATTATTCTACATTTATTATTTTACAATTATTTATATTCATACAAATTTACAATTTTACAATTTTAAAATTATGGTAATTTAACAATATTTACGGTAGACATTTTACTTACGATATTTATGGTTCAAAATTGACAATTAATTTACAATTTTACAAATTTACAAATTTTAATAAAAATTAATCATGAAAACACATACAATTACAATTACAACTTTACAATTTCACAATACAATTAAAATTACAATTTTACAAATATTTTACATACAATTACAATTAAAATTACAATTACAACTTTAAAACTCTACATAGAATTAAAATTTTACAATTTTACATAGAATTACAATTAAAATTACAATTACAATCATTTCACAATACAATTACAATTACAATTACAGTTTTACAAATATTTTACATACAATTACAATTAAAATTAAAATTAATATTACAATTACAATTACAATTTTACAATTTTAATAAAATTGAATCATGACAATACATACAATTACAATTACAAATTTACAATTTTGCAATAATATTACGTACAATTACAATTACAATTTTACAAATATTTTACATACAATTACAATTACAATTACAATTACAATTTTACATATAAATAAAATTTCAATTTCAATTACAAATACAATTTTACATAAAATTACAATTACAATCACGACATAATATTTAATAAATACCATGATTTAATATTAAAATAAGCATCACGATCATGATAACCATTGTACAAACATCATATTCTAAAATACACATTCAAATTTGCTAACATCATCTAATCATCATGATCATGATCATCTAAAAAAACACGAGCATTGTATAACATCATCACAACACAAACATCAAATATACTTCTCATGTCAAATAATTACTATCACATACACATCTATCTGCAAGCACATTAAATGAACATATCTAACATGACCTAACAATATACACATCATGATGAACACCAACATGTAAATTAAGTACATCAACATGAGCATAAAATACATGCACTATATATATATATATATATATATATATATATATATATATATATATATATATATATATATATATATATATATATATACTGTAAAAAATATACAACTGTAATATAACTGCATATAAATGTCAAATATCTGGTGGTACTACATCAATACTAGTACTAATTGAGACTTGCTAAGTCGATGGTGGAGCCTTATTATCAAATGGATGATGTGCCTGCTCCAGACATGCCTGTTGATCAGATGGTGCAGTCTTCTCAGGAACTTCCTGCTGATGAGTCGTCGATGGTGCAACCTTCTCAGTGGATGGTGCGGCCTGCTCAGATGGACCTGCCTACTCTGTCGATGGTCATGTCTGCATAAGACTAGGTGTCTACTAAGATGGTGCAGACTGCTCAAAATATTCTTGTTGATTGAGACTCGATGATGGCTGATCATGATCTCTCATGTGAGGTGAAGGAGGAGTAGGTGGAGTACTAGAATGATGATCACTCCCGTCGTGATCATGATCATCAAATGAGTTGCTCTGCCGTGCATCTCCATGATGCTTATCCTTCCTAGCTTCTAGTACTCTGGAAGCTCCAATGATATAACTCATAAGGGTTATCATATCACAGGCCATATCTCTCTAGAGCTCTATGAGCCTACGATTAACCTGGATCTCTCTGAGCGTAGCAGGGCGGACTCCCTCATCAGCCAAGAGTTGATATAGTCGGTCTCCCAACTCCATCCTGAATCGAGTGTCCGCCCTACGCTCCGTGGATATCTGCACCTGAGGATCAGGTTTGTCACCCTGATCCATCGCCTCCACCATCTCCTCTTCAACATCTACACTCGGATCATCTGGTGGGGGTGGAATCATGTCCCCAACGAATTCCCCAATATCTATAAAATATATAATACACAACAATAATTAGACAATTTCATTAAACAAATTAATAAAACAAGTTAAAGAACATGTTAGAATAAATTTTATTCTAATTAATTAATTAAGATGATAAAATGAAACTATATTAATTTAAAGAAAACACTAATATTATATCTCGCATCTAGTGGCTTATCTTGTGTGAAGAGGATTTTGGTACACCCTCGCCAATCCAAACTGGCATACGAACACGACACCATCACGAACGAGTTATCATCAACATTGGCTACCAACTCCAGTGCATCAGTAGATATCTTGGCTGAAAAGTCAGACAGGCCCCTCTTAGGCATCATCTGGCCCCACATCTGCATCTATACATGCAACATTGGCCTACGAGGTTGCCGAACAAAAGTAGGCCTCGTCTCTGGAAACCTCTCAAAAAATAAACAAACTAACTCTGAAGAAAAAGGGAAGGTCAACCTCCCACGTGCCTGAGAACAATATATATCTAATGTTGTACAAAACTGTCGCAAAAAAATCGTAGACCATCTCACAAGTCGTGGCGACAGGAATAATGAATCAACATAAAATAAAAGCAGGAAACTAATGCATTTCCCGTCACTAGTATAGTGTGCAATGGTCATCAATAGTAGTGAGAGGCACCTCACCTCCTCTGGACCAAACGAAGCAATGCTTAACTGACCACCGAACACCTGAAAATCTGTAGGAGAAACTATATCGTCCCTAATGTATCTCTGGGAGTACGCCAACTGACTCCCTACTGCATAGCCAACGGGGACATCTGGGGACTGGGGAAAATATCGCCCTCCCCTAGATAGGCCAGTAATAAAATAGATGTCCTCCTCAATGGGCTCATACCACTAGCCAGGACCAACCCGGAAAGGCTGTCAGTGGGCATCCCATCTATAGATTAGTTGTCCCAATAACCCACTATGGCCCTTCAAGGATGTAGCCTCCTCATAGAACAAGAGGAGGCCTACCTCCCTTAGGGGCAACTGGGTGGCTGCCGTAACAGGGCGAGGGTACAAAAGTCTCTCCCTCTCTCGTTCCTCCCACAGTTGAATCACGTTATAATGGTCCTCCATATGTTCTTGTTGTTCCCTTTTCTCTTTCCGTTGACGTCGTTGAATGATTCACATATTAAATACATTTTTTTATTAGATGATAAATGTAATCTGAAATATATTTATATAATTTTTATTGAAAAAAAAAGATACTCGATGTGCTAAAAAAAAGAGTAATGCACCATTATTGTTGCTTACTACTTTATCACGCACCGTGCCCGGTGCGCATGAAAAATATTCATGCACCGCGCAACTAGGAAATATTTTTGTGCGGTGCGTTGAATAAACTAACTGCCCTGAGGTGGATATTTTGGTCAACGCAACGCCTAACATCAAGTACATAGTCAACGATGTGGTCCTATAAATGACCACACCACCGTGTTATTTTTTAAATTTTATTGGTGCGCATATTTTTGGTACCGCACCGGAACCCAATGCGGTTTCTGTTAACACCGTTGGTGGTGCGACCTATAAATTTACAGGCAGCACCGAATGGTGTGTGCGAGCCGAATGGCCCGAACACACCATTTATATTTATTTTTTAAAGGTTAATTTTAAGCTAATTTAAAATTTTAATCTGCTAAAAAGTTTAGTTATTGAGAAACAAGTAGATTACCTGTACATTTTCGCATCGAGGAGGTACATTTTTTGAGGAATTGACAAAACCAAATTTGCCCACCATTCTCGAAAATGTGAACTCCACACAATGCGCAATCAACAATAGTAATTCGGGCAATAGGAGCACCGATGGCATGGCGCCTCATAAAGGACAAGCCTACACCGATGCTTGAGAGGTCTAGAGAACTGAACAAGTAAAAATTATGTTTTTACAAGCAATAAGTTTTTTTAAATTAACCCTTTTTCGGTGCACTCAATTTTGAGGCACACCAAACAGTTTTATCAATGGCGCACCGCATATCGTTATGTTGCGTTGGATGATGGAGACGCACCAGTCGATTCGTATGTAGATCATCGGTGCGTTGGAGTACTTTGATGCACCGGGTGAGTTTGTACGGAGAGCACGACGTCTCGATGTGCCAATTTTTAGTACACACCAGTGTGTTTTATAATGAGAAACGCACAACAACAAAAAACATCCGCAAAAACCTCCACCCGTCAACCTCCCCTAGAGACCTCCCCTACAAACGGGTATCTGGGCTATTTTTATAAGGGCTTCCTCAATAACATTCACTAGAGGGTCTTTTCCTTGTAGTGAGACACTTATAAAGTATATCAATTTTGATATTTTTTGTAAGGAAAATATTAGGGAGAGAAATTTATCTTAAGGTTTAGAAACCTTGCTGAATATTTCAAGTCCCTTATACGCAAACTGTAAAATCCTTGCTGATATTTTTGTAAAAATATTCAAATTTATAATGATTCTATATAGTATCTATAAAATTTTAGTAATTTTTAAAGTAAAATATTTTTATGCTATAAAATTTCGACGAATGAAAAATTAGCCCACTTGTAAATAGTATCCCCTAAAGTTTTCCCTGTTTTTTTTTTTTTTCTGGTGTCTCCTCCTTGAATTGTAATCGCCTTCCAAGCCTTGTAAACTTGTTGGGCCACTAATTCAAAATGAATCAATATATAATTTATAATTTATTTTTGATTTGTAATTTTTTTATGGATATTACACTAGAATAATTTGTCACAACAACTTTGATAAAATAATTGAAATATATACTATGAAGATTAATTCTCCTTCAAATATTAGATCCTTTAATAGTTGAATTTTCACTTAAATTAATAAAATAGTTGAAATGTGAGATATAGAGAATAGAAATAAATACATACATGCACTATACATGACAGGCACAAGTATTACCATAGGAAACCATTATAGTAAAAAACACAACGAGAAGGTGATGCTCCTATTTTTTCTTTTCTCTAGTATGGATATATGCAAGTAAAAATGAAGAGGTACTCCCTATGGAGTTACTTGAGACCTATGGCTTGTAAGGATGCTATAGAAAATTAATCCCCTCAATTATATTTTCTAATGTCCCACTCCTAATTTCTCCAGTCAATCATGGAATGAAATAAAATAGCAAGAATGAAACCCCTACTCCTCCTAACAATTCAATATTTAACATATCTTGGCAACCAACAAAGGGTAGGGTCTTATTCCCCCATAGCCACATTTACATAATTAATAGGGGTCAACATAACATCTTCTCGTACCATGGTGGTCAACATGGTAGGTTAACTTGTTGGAGACATAACTTTTGCATATGAATATTGATCGATGCAATTCTTGTACCATTGGAGATTCATTGGAGTGCAGATTTGTATCTTAGAGTCCAACACTAAATCAAGAAAAAATTAGCACCAAAAAATGTCATTTGATGCTTCAAAATGGCATTGGAAGGTTTCCAACCCCATTTCTCCAAAATAAGACTCGTTATTAAAATGAACTTGCAAGTTGATTCCTCCTTTTTTTCCACTATAAAAGCATCAAGATAGATGGAAAATAATATATTGGTCCAATTTGGATCAATTACGATGCTTTCATAGTAGAAAAATTAGAGCTATTAACTTGTAGGGTCGATTATCGAGGTAGGTTCCATTTTGGTGATTTGGAGACCTAAAACATTTGGATCTAATTTGGGGCATAAAATAGTCATTTTGTTGGTAAAAAATTTGTTGATATAATTGGTAGCCTATCACCATTATTTTATATATTGATATATTTCTAAAAGTGAAATTATCAGCTTAGTTATAGCTAGCATGAGGAAGTTATGCCCCCCACAAATTGACCTATGATTTTGATCTCCATGGTATGAAGTTGATTCCACATCAATGCCTATTTCTACCATATTTGGAGCTAGTGAATTGTAGACTTTCAAGAAGTATATAGATGAGTTAAGACATGCAATAACCCTAAGCATAACCCTAGATGAGTATCAAATCATTATTAAATAATAGGTAACTAGGACATTAGTGGAATTTTGAGGTCAAAATGGGCCTCAAAACAAAAATGTACAACCAAAATTTATCTAGGTGGATATTGGTGGCCACCCGCCTATTCCGTTTGGACCCCCACCATTATTTCTTTCAAATTTTCAATTTCCTTAGTTGTAGCACAATTTACTATTTTTGATAGTTTTTCGAGCAATGAACTTCTGAAGTCATTTTGAGGCCCTAAACGACGTTTTTTTGGAAAATCACATTTGGTCAATCTGATTCTTTGACACAAAATTCATTGTCAATAGTTGTAGTCCTCGGATACATATTTCTAATGAGGTATCATTTGCATCAAACGAAGATCATATGCCAAAGTTACGACCCTAGGAAATTGATGTACCAATTTACCCCAACGGGGCCCATAGTTTGGTGTTTCATCTCCTAAGGTTATATTTTTGGATTTTTAGAGTTTTCCATTGTTTCTCAATAATAAATGGGTCTTCGAGCCTCATCGTAACATATATCAGAGGCCTGTAGTTGCCACATCTCTTCTCAAGGATAAGCTACCATCGCCCTAGCTAGTTTATTTCCATTCTTCTTGTAAGCATATTTCAGTTATGTGATATTAATGAAACGAAGTCTTATTTCTATTGCATCTCTACATTTATGTGTATTTATTTATTTTATTGTGTTCCTGCATAATTACAGATTAGTGGTATAAGAGGGGTCTTCTCTTTCTTGATCCTTCTTTTCATGTCCCCAACGAGGTCAGGATATAAGGAGTTGGGGCTCAATCTGGTTGAACCTTTGCAAGATCATCCTCCCAAACCATGATGATCGCCCATGGGGGATGAAAAGAAAGACGAGGGAGCAATATATCCTATCAAGATATTGCTCGAGGAGGCCCTAGAGAAAAAAGGAACGTGATGGTGGATTACTTTTCCCATATCCTTCAATGACTACCCACTGAGGGTGCATATGCATCCAACAACCACTCTAGAGGCACAACTCCTTTTAAGGTACAAGTAAATTTTTACATTCCCATATTTGAGGGCCAAATAGATGTAGGTGTTGTTGATAGATGGTTGAATCTCTTATAAGTTTATTTCTCGGTTCATGACTTTTCCAACCGAGAAAAGATTACTTTTGCACTCCTCAAAGATGCCCCCCATGTCAAGGACTAGTAGGAAACACACTGTGAGCAAAAGGACGAGAGGGAACCCTCTCTATTTTTAGCCGCACCCACTTGGGATTCTTTTCGATACGCCATCAAGTAACAATATTATCCCGTGGGGAGCTATGAGGACAAGTACATAAAATGGACTATGTTGTGGCAACAAAGGGATTAAGATGTGCACGAGCTGATGAATTTGTTCCATACCCTGTGCACAAAATTAGGTATCAAAGATTGAGAGAAACATTTAGTGCTGAAGTACTATAGTTTCCTGCACATATACATTTAGGAGGAAAAGGAGTTCCTTGACATCTCCTCTCTTGGTGGAGCATACCGATATGCTTCCAATATTGAGAAAAAGTTCAAACAGAAGAAGCAAGACTTTGGATCTGTGAATAAAAATCAAGGGAAAGGCGCCCCCAAACCGCAGAACAAAGGAAAAAACCAAGGCAGGGTGGCTTAGGATAAACCACCAAAGTTGCAAGGAAATAACAACACCACGAAGCCAAATAAGGACACAGGAAAGTGGTGTGAGTTCCATAAGAGCTCCACTCACAACATAAGTGAGTGCTAGGCAAAGCAGTCACTGGTGGCCGAGTTGAAGGCTTCTGAATCTGATGCATGCTCTGATTCTAAATCAGAACTCGACAAGGGGAATGGAAAAGGGAATAAAATTATCAATGCGAAGCCCATTGCCATTATTTCCACCACGAAGATCTATAAGGAGGAACTGGAATATCCAGAGGAGGGGGACCACCTCTTCCATTCCTAGATGTGGGTAAAGGGTTCCCCGTTGCAGTTCATTATCGACAACAGGAGCCAAAAGAACCTCATTTCAACATAGGTCGTGAAGTAGCTAGGCTTGCCGATAACATCACACCCGCAGTCATACACCATTGGGTGGCTTCACCAAGGACAGGAACTCCGCGTCAGCCAGCAGTGTCACCTTCCCTACAACATCAAGCCCTTCACCGATGAGGTATTATGTGGCATTACTCCTCTTATATTTGTGATGTATTATTAGGCCAACCATACTTGTGGAAGTGACATGTTGTGTATGAGTCCCAGCGTCATGTTGTTATTGGTACTTTGGGAAATAAGTTGTACAGGATACCGGAGGTAGCACCTCCTATCACCATCTCTTTGGTTACTGCAAAACAATGCAGTAAGCACATTTTCAAAATAGGGAAATTTTGGCCATGACTTCTAGATAGAGCTCTTCCACGTGACAAAAAAAATTGGAAAATGTTGTGGAGGAGTACGGGGACACATTCACCTCACCCGTAAGGGTGCCTCAACACTGTCAGGGCAAGCACCCCATCGATCTAACCCTAGGTGCGTCGTTGCCCAATGGACCAATATATGGGCGCTCTGTTCTGGATAATGATGAAATCATGAGGCATATTCAGGAGCTGTTGCAGAAAGGTCACAACCGGCCAATTTCATCACCCCGTGGGAGCCCGATCGTGTTGGTGCAGAAGAAATATGGGACTTGGAGACTCAATATTGACTATCGGGTGTTATACAAAATCATTATCTAGAATAGGTACCTGATCCCATGGATTGATGACCTTATGGACCAACTCAATGGGGAAAAGAATTTTAGAAAGATCGACTTGAAGTTTGGGTATCACCAGGTACTAATCGAACCCTCTGATGTGTGGAAGACTACCTTCAAAGTTAAGGAGGGCCTTTTCGAATGGCTGGTCATGCCTTTCGGGTTGATGAATGCTCCCACAACCTTCATGAGGTTGATAGACAACATATTTTTTCCATTCACCAAATCATTTGTAGTAGTGTACTTGGATGACATCTTTATCTTCAACCATACTTGGGAATATCACCTCCACCACATCTGGGAGGTCCTCCAAACACTGCAACAACACAAGTTGTGTGCCAATTTGGAGAAGTGCACTTTTGGCATGACCTAGGTTTAGTATCTGGGATATATTATTGATGAGCAGTGAGTGCATGTGGATCCAGCTAAGATCCAATTCATTCAGGATTGGTCATCCCCAACCACTCTAATAGAGCTTTGCAACTTTCTGGGTCTCGCTAATTTCTACTGCAGGTTCGTGTTGGGATTCTCTCATATCACTTGGCCCTTGAGTCAAGTCACCAAGGGAGGAGCGAAAGAAAAATTATTTTGGTCTGAATCTCAACAGTAGGCATTCGTAGAGTTGAAACATCGCCTCTGCTCTGCCCTAGTGCTCACATTACCATACTTGCAACAACAATGAAAGATCGAGACAAATGCCTCTGGCTATGATCTTGGGGAAGTTCTTACTCAATAGGGACATCTAGTGGCATATCACAATGATACATTGTCCAACACAGTGCGGAAGTATCCCAGTTATGACAAAGAGATGTATTACATTATGTAGGCTTGTTGAAAATGGAAGCATTACATTTTGGGGAAGGAAGCAGTCATCCACACAGACCATCGACCTCTGTAGTTCTTACAAACACAACGGAAGTTGTAGAACAATCGCCATTAGAAGTGTTCCACATATCTACAAAAATTTCATTTGAACATCAAGTACAAGAAGGGCAACACTAATAATGTTTCAAACTACCTCAGCTGACCACCGATCTTGGTGCTAACCATCGTGCTCAACTCTTATGGGCACGAGACTTATGATTGGCTACTTCTCTATAAGAGCGATCCATAATTTTTCCACACCTAAAAGACGCTCTTGGAGGGTAAGCAAGTTCCAAATTTTCACCTCCATGATGCACTGTTATGTCACTTGGGACACCTTTATGTTCCTTCAAGCGAGCATGCCAAGATGATTTGGGAATCGCACTACAGTCGGTTTGCTGGGAATTTCAGGGTCGAGAAAACAGTGGGAGTACTGTAAAAGTATTTCTATTGGTCGAACCTTTGACAGGATGTCAGGAAGTACATCAGATCCTGCACTGCCTCTGCCATTGCCAAACTGGCCATCAAGAAGCAATGCCTATATACTATGTTGCCTACCCCTAGTCCACCTTAGGAATGCATCTCCATGGATTACATGTTAGGCCTTCCTTCCACTAAGCATGGCAACATATGTGTTTTCGTGGTCGTCGACAAATTCTCGAAGATGGCCATTATGGTGACCTACAAGAAGGATATCACAATAGAAGCCACTCTTAAACTCTTCTTTGAACGAGTGTGGGTAGACTTTGGGATCCCATAGTCTATCATCTCAGATCGGTATAATGGGTTCCTTAGTAAATTTTGGTCCAACCTCTGGTCAATGTTGGACACCAAGCTCATCAAGTCCGCAACTTTCCATACCTAAATTGATGGCCAGAAAAAGGTTTTCAATAAGATGATCGTATAAATTTTGTGCATGTACAACTCAAAGAATCCACACACATGGGATGAGAGTCTCCCCTATGTACAATATGGCTATAACCGGGCTCTCCACAACTCAACCAGACACAACCCCTTTCAAGTGAGCTTCGGATTCAGGCCACTATGTCCCATTGACGTAGCCATTCCATTTGCAGCTACTTAGGGCGATTTGGCTGATGTCTAGTCTAAATATAACAAGGCAAAAAATTTCATTGGGCGCATTCAAGACATCCATCAATAGGTTCATGACATATTGTACAGAGCCAATGCTAAGTACAAGAAACAACATGATCAACATTAGGTGCCACACAACTTCCAAGTGGGTGACAAAGTGTGGCTACATCTATAGAAGGACTACCTCGTCGAACCCCACCGTATGCTTCACCCACTCCAAGGCTGTAGGGGAAAATTCCTTCAAGCTTAGTATTCAACCATTCCTTTGTCTTCACCCAGTGTTCAATGTGGACCGCCTTCGACTCTACTTTCCACCTCTACTGGGCACATTCGACATGGCAGAAAAACTTACACCAGCAGAGTTAAACCTAGACTACATGGAACAAGGCACAAATGATCGGATCATGGACACACAGATGAAGAACACATGCCAGCAGAGGATCCAACTATATCAAGTTGTCAAAGCAGGCCAACACCTTCACCAGGGACCAAGTTCAACAGAAGTTTCTTCATCTCATGGAAGAACTCAATGCAATGGGGAACATTAATTCCTAAGGGGGGATTAATGATCTAGGTGGATAATGGTGGCCACCTTCCTATTCCAATTGGACCCCCACCATTTTTTCTTTCAGTTTTTTAGTTTCCTTAATTGTAGCACAATTTACTATTTTTGGCAGTTTTTTGGGTCTTGAACTTCTAGAGCTGTTTTGAGGCTCTAAAAGATGTTTGTTTTGGAAAATCACATATGGTGAATGTGTGTTTTTGACTTGACATTCTCTATTATTAGTTTTAGTCATCACATAGATCTTTCTAACGAGGTATCATGTGCGTCAAACGAAGATCGTATGCCAAAGTTACGACCTCGGGAAATTGATGTACCAATTTACCCCAATGGGGCTCATAGTTTGGCGTTTAATATCATAGGGTTAGGATTTTTTATGTTTAGTGTTTTCCATTATTTCTCAATAATAAATAGGCCTTCAAGCCTCATTATAACACAGTTCAGAGCCCTGTAGCAATCACATCTCTTCTCAAAGCTAAGCTACCAACACCCTAGTTAGTTTATTTTCATTATGTCTATAAACATATTTTAGTTATGTGATGTTAATGAAATGAAGTGTTATTTATGTTGCATCTCTGCGTTTATGTGTATTTTTGTATTTTATTGTGTTCCTACATAAGTTCGGATAAAAAATCAACTTTATAAGAACCAATCACGTTTTTAATTTATTTATCATTTTTCATGTTGCGTGGTCCATCGAAAGTATGCAACATGGGTACTCATTGGATGAGGAATTAAATTCCATATCCATCGAGTGCTCCCGCTAGAAAATTGAGTAAAATCGCAAGGAGATAAGTTCAAAAAGTAGTTTTTTATTTTTTCCCTCTAAAATTTGATGATGTAATCTAATCTTATTTTATTATTTCCACTTTTATTTTATAATATTCCTTAGGAGACAGATTTTAGACATCAAAATTTCTCTAATGAATTGAAGGGTTCCATTCTTATTTTATTGTTTCATCATTCCATATTTGAGTAGAGCAAGGGAGTGAGATACTAGAGTAGAATAGAGGAAGTAGAAAACCTATAGTAGTCATACATGCTACATTGGGAATGGTATCTTCATATCAACTCCACCTTTCTTTATATATTCATTTTATATTTAAGAAGAAAAAACCAAGTCGTTGTCTCAACTTCTAACTAGGCTTCCCGTATGGGAATTCCTAGGGTACATTTTGTGTTCACTACATAGATGTTGTCAAATTTATTTTGGCTTCTTCTATATTTGTCTCAACTTTTTTCAATATTTTGTGTGCTAGGCTAATAATTTTGAATTTTAATATTATGCAAAACATTGTACAACTAAGGGTTTGCATAAAATTGTAAGATTTGTTGTGACAAACAAACTCTAATGGAATATCCATAGTAGTTTACCAATTAAACACAATGATTTGTAGTCATCTTCTAGAAAATATTAGTCACTTGCAAAATCCATCCTATGAAGAAATCATGCATATGCAACTTTAACTTCACAATGTTGTGCATTTTTAAATATACATTTTTATCTAAACAACACAATCTCATTTTTTATATTAAAGTTAATTTGAGATTGAGCTAAAATGTCTACATTTTGTTACATCTTTGATGTTAGTTTCTTCAAACTTTTCCTCTTTAAAACCTTGATAGAATTCCTTATTTTTCATTGGATGAGGAATTAAATTCCATATCCATTGAGTGCTCCCGCTCGAAATTTGAGTAAAATCGCAAGGAGATAAGTTGAAAAAGTAGTTTTTTATTTTTTCCCTCTAAAATTTGATGATGTAATCTAATCTTATTTTATTATTTCCACTTTTATTTTATAATATTCCTTAGGAGACCGATTTTAGACATCAAAATTTCTCTAATGAATTGAAGGGTTCCATTCTTATTTTATTGTTTCATCATTCCATATTTGAGTAGAGGAAGGGAGTGAGATACTAGAGTATAATAGAGGAAGTAGAAAACCTATAGTAGTCATACATGCTACATTGGGAATGGTATCTTCATATCAACTCCACCTTTCTTTATATATTCATTTTATATTTAAGAAGAAAAAACCAAGTCGTTGTCTCAACTTCTAACTAGGCTTCTCGTATTGGAATTCCTAGGGGCACATTTTGTGTTCACTACATAGATGTTGTCAAATTTATTTTGGCTTCTTTTATATTTGTCTCAACTTTTTTCAATATTTTGTGTGCTAGGCTACTAATTTTGAATTTTAATATTATGCAAAACATTGTACAACTAAGGGTTTGCATTAGATTGTAAGATTTGTTGTGACAAACAAACTCTAATGGAATATCCATAGTAGTTTGTACTAATTAAACACAATGATTTGTAGTCATCTTCTAGAAAATCTTAGTCACTTGCAAAATCCATCCTATGAAGAAATCATGCATATGCAACTTTAACTTCACAATGCTGCGCATTTTTAAATGTACATTTTTATCCAAACAACACAATCTCATTTTTTATATTAAAGTTAATTTGAGATTGAGCTAAAATTTCTACATTTTGTTACATCTTTGATGTTAGTTTCTTCAAACTTTTCCTCTTTAAAACCTTGATAGAATTCCTTATTTTTCCCTAATTATGTTTTTATGAGCATCATCAATTTTAATAAATCATATTAATTTTCAACATTTTAATCCAAAGAAAGTGATAGGAAACTAATTGCATTTTAATGTAATCATACATTTTCATTTTGTGAGTGCATTAACATATATGAGAATGATAACCAACATAATCCACTAAAATCAACTTTGATGTATCATATGATAACTAAACATATAACTACATCTTCAAGCTTTTTTATAAATTATGAATTTATTTTATATATATATATATATATATATATATATATATATATATATATATATATATATATATATATATATATATATATATATATATATATATATATATATAAACTTTTGCCTATAAGAAATAGCTCAATTGACAATCACTATGTTATGTAGTATTATGTAAAATAATGGGATTGAACAACAAAGGGTTTGCATAAAATTGTAAGATTTATTGTGACAAACAAACTTTAATGGAATATTCATAGTAATTTACCAACTAAACACAATGATTTGTAATCATCTTCTAGAAAATCTTAGTCGCTTGCAAAATCCATTGTGTGAAGAAATCATGCATATGCAACTTTAACTTCACAATGTTGGGCATTTTTAAATGTACATTTTTATCTAAACAACAAAATCTCATTTTTTATATTAAAGTTAATTTGAGATTGAGCTAACATGTCTACATTTTGTTACATCTTTGAGGTCAGTTTTTTCAAACTTTTCTTCTTTAAAACCTTGATAGAATTCCTTATTTTTCCCTAATTATGTTTTTATGAGCATCATCAATTTTAATGAATCATATTAATTTTCACCATTTTAATTAGAAGCAAAGTGATGGGAAACTAATTGCATTTAAATGTAATCATACATTTTCATTTTGTGAGTACATTAACATATATGAAAATGATAACCAACATAATCCATTAAAATCAACTTCGATATATTATATGATAGTTTTATACAGATAACTACATGCAAATGCTTATGACATGTTCAAGCTTTCTTACAAATTATATATATATAAACCTTTTTCTATAAGAAATAGCTTAGTTGACTGTGTTGTGTAGTATTATGTAAAACAATGAGATTGAAGGTTCAAATCCATAAAAATAACAATTTTTTTATTAAAAATAATGTCTAAAATTAAATATAACTTTATATTTTTAATTATATTTTCGAAAATAATTTTTTAAGATAAATATCTAATTCTGTTTAACTAAAAAAATAAAAAATATTATCATTAACTAAATCTTATATTACCTCTATATATATCTAATTATTCAATTTCATATTTACTTTTATACCTAATAATAAAATATTAAAAATATACTCAATAAAAAACTATAACCATACTTTAAAGAATTTGAGTAGTTAATAAAATAAACAAAGAGCACAACATAACTAAATTGTTACAATTATCTTTCTTTTCCTTTCACTTTGCTTATATCTCTATTTACTCCCTACTTTTTTCACAAAATATTAAAACCTGAAAAAAGGCGTGTTCCCTTTGCTTATATCTCTATTTGCTCCCTACTTTTTTCACAGAATATTAAAACCTGAAGAAAAAAAGTGTAAGAAGGGGCAATGGAAGAATGTGTACTCCATGCATGTACATTATCTAATTCATTATGAAAGGGGAAATATGGGAAATTTAAGATCAATAACGATTCTAAGATATCTATTTATTTATTATGAATGGGGAAATATGGGAAATTTAAGATCAATAACGATTCTATGATATCTATTTATTTACCTTTACACTTTAAGGAGAAATGAGTAGAGATTCTATGATATTATTTTATTATCATATTATAATATTTAATGGTTTTTTTTTCACAAATTGTATAATATTTAATTAAATCAACTTTATCATGTCATTCATATATATTACTTTTTACTAATATTAGAAAATCAATTCGATTAAGTCAAACACCTTTCACTATGAAGACTCTACACTTATTCAAGAATGGCATCTCATCCGGATTACCAAACTACAACTCAACAAAGTATTTTCATAAAAAAACAAATTTCCCATAACAATCCAAAGAGAAAAAACAATGCAAAGTTATGGACGGTCAATACTTAAACAAATGCAAGTCATTTAAAATATTAAAAGGTAAACCAAATAGTTTTTTCAGATAAAGATAAAAAATAGTACAAATACAGCGTCTCATTGTACTTCGCTAAACCCAAAATGACATGTCAATCATAGTAAAATATTATGCCTAAAGACAGTAAATTATATGTAATGAAATTAACTTCCAGATAGAAAGGACAATTACATTAGAACAGAACATGGTAAAATGTCCCACATTATTAGAATTATTAGATGTGAAAGTATATATTCTCCTAAAACAAAACAATAAATGCCGACATTATTGTAATTATGAGATGTGAAAGTAATATTCTCTCAATAAATATTTGCAATTTTTTTAATAAATAAGTTTTCCTTCTTATTAATTGATTGTTTTTAAATGCCAAAATGTAATATTACATATCTCCGAAAAGCAATTGAGCATGGAGTCATAAGTGGCATAAAATGTTAAAGCCAACTAGTGTTTACATAAAAAAGATAAAAATAGTACAGATACAAGCATTTCATTGTACTTGGCTAAACCCAAAATGACATGTCAATCCTCGTTATGTCTTAGAAAATAAATTATGTGTATAGTGAAATTAACATAGAAAAGACAAGTGCTTTGAAACAAAACCTTTGACATTATTAGAATAATTGATTAGATGTGAAAGTCTATATTTATATTCCCTTAAAACGAAACAATAAATGCACTCTTAATTTTTTATATAAATATTTGTTGTTGATATTACTTGAACGGGGTTTTGTCTACCGCGTCCGTAAAAGTGATAGGAGTTAGAGACCTAATTTTGGAGTCGTGCTGATGTTTTTTTTCCTCATTTTTCTCGAGGGGTTTATATTAATATTGACCTAACAGCGAGAGCAGTTCGTAAGGTTTCAATACTGACAATATGAGTTAAGAAAATCTTATGAAATTATTTTGTTATTAGATGATAGAGGAATCAAAGGACTGGATTAAAGAAAAGGAATTGAAAATTGGGGAAAAGGAATTGAAAATTGGGGAAAGGAATCTTTTATTGGTAAAGAAGTATTTTTTGTTCTCGGTGATGAGTTGTACAGATTTTTAAAAGAAGTGAGAAGAATTTATGAAGATGATGACGAGGAGTGGGAAGGGGAAAGGGACTTGGAGGCAATAATATGTGAAATCAGTGTAGTTGACAAGGATCCACCAGAGGTGAGGTGAGGTGAGGTTGGGTTAAGGGAAGGGAAGGGATAGAATCAGATGTCGGGAGAGAGGCGTTTGTGAAATGAGTTGTTCGTTGCCAAAGATGTGCGTCCAACTTATCCTTTCTATGAATGATGTTGAATTTGTCTTGTAGCGAGTGTCGCTTTCGGGAGCATAGAAAATGTGTGGGTAGCCAAATCATAAGGGGGTGGGTGTTTGTCTTGTGCGATATTAAATATTGGAGGGGGGAGATTTTTCGTATCAACGCGTGTGGTGAGATGTTTGTGTGTTGGCGCATGCGTGGAGTAGGGAGCGACAGATCAAATGATTTAAACCAAGAAGAGAAGGGAATTCACATCATGGATATGGTGTGTTGTGTGGTTAATTGGATTAAGAGAGTTTGTTGTATTTTAAAATTGCTCAAGAGCCCAAAACCAAAGGTATAACTATAGAGAAACGCCAAAGGAATGAAAGTATACGCCGAGCCCGTTGGACCCCTCCAAACCTTTCCCTCGTCTTGTCCACTTCACATGCGTTTAAAACTGAAAAGGAGGGTCACGAATTACAATAATAATAATAATAATAGTCCGCCCCTGCCCTTCATAAAATAAAAATAAAAAAAATAACGAACTGTTTATTCCTTTGCTTTGCCTTTGGCTCGAGACAAGACGGCACGAAAAAGAGAGGCGGGTCCCGCGGGCGGCAGGGACAGCCAGTCTCCCGCGCTTGTCGAAGGCGGGGTAGTGGGGCCTACGCTTTTTTCACTTGCCTTTTTTACACGACGTACCTCTCAGGCCCCGCCATCCAGAGCTCGGGTCCCACCAGAAACGGAGTGGGTTCTTTTCGTAGTAGGTAGACGCTCCTTCCTGCGGGCCCCACGCGCCCGGAGCTTTTTTTTCAATTGAAATTATACCGTCTCTACCTACATGTTTTTTTTCTACTACCATACTATACATCTCATTGATGCATGCGCGTCACTTGTCGGAGACCGCTTTGCCGTTATCTGACGGAGGCCGGCCGGCCGGCTGCCAAGTATATATATTTAAATTCACCGGGGACTGCTTAATTTAAGAACCAGCTTCACCTAATCCCACGGTGGTGGCGGTCACGGCTTTGACTCAGGGGCGCGTTTCTTCCTTGTCCGAGGTGCGGGGTTGTTCGAACCGGGGACATGGATGTGACTGCTGGAGTTAAAATTGACCAGGCACTTGACCCGGGGTCGAACTGCGGGTGGGTTAGGAGTTAGAGGAAACGAGTGATTAAAGGGAACAGAAAGGTGGTATTCTTGACTTGGGTGGGTTATGAGAGTTTTTATCCATACCCACATATTCCCAGATACTTAATAAATATAATTAAAATTTCTACATCTGCAGAACCAATGCATATATATGTTGGGTTGCTCGTCGATCTCGTAAATTTCACTACCAACGGCGCAGGCGCTTTGAACCTCCTGGACATGGTATAAGCAACAGGTCGTCGCAATCCTCTTTTACGCCTCTAGGAAGCTGTCCGGGAAAGTCGACAACTTATTTGCAGGTAAATTTCTAAGGTTTTCAAGAGTTTTGTTCTTTGAGTTCGAGCATGTAAGAACGATTGAGTTTTGGATTGTAGGATTTTCTTCAGGTTTCTTCGAACCCTCGATGTTGTTTTGTAACTCAATTTCTGCTTCCAGAGGCACAAAATTTTGCTAAATTTGGGATTTTCCTTGGTCTCAGCTTCGATTTCTTCTGTATTTTTTTGTTTTCTCTGGATTTCTGTGACCGCTATGATAATTTCTAAAGTAAAGTATTGAAATTCAAGATTGCAGTAGCACGTAGTCTGGATTGCTGTAAAAAGACCCAAATTGTAGTATCGGTCTATGCAGGCAGACGTATTACTGTTTGCTTTTGCCCTCGTAAGAGTGCTTTAATTTGCAACTCAAGATTTTTCAAAAACACTCAAGATTATTTGCAAATCAAGATTATTTTGGTGTTTGGAAAGCTGGTTTCATGGTTGTTTTCGGAGTTAGCCGCGTCCTTGAAGCCAACACTATTGCAGCGTTCTGAGAAAATTCGGTGGCGTTTGTGCATATTTTGACTATTTAATTACTTAGTCTCACGTGAATTAGCAGCCTATGCGGCAAAGAAATCGCTAAACGAGCCAGAAAATATATAAAAAGGTACTTTTGAATGACGCTAGGAAGGCCACGATGTCTATTATGATTTCTTAAAGCATGACTTGAGCCTGTCAGATCTGATTCTGTGGACTTGTTTTTCCATTCATTTGTCGTTTGGAGCTCGAATCTTGTACGCGCAGAGAAGAATACAGCCATGGCTTATGCAACCGGATTTTGTTTCTTCTATCCTCTCTCTGCAAGTGATGCACTGTATGTTGTTTAATAACAACGTATTCTGAACTGCAATTTAGTAAAATATTGGCTATGAAGTTCCCCGGGCCTTCCTCAGGCCAAGACTGCAAATCGTAAACTTTTATAATAATTTTCTGGTTAAAAATATGAGGTCAAAGGAATGATAAGTCTTAAAGTATTTTCCTTTACAGTACAGAGACTTTGTGATATAATCTGATTCGATGCTTTTTCAAGCTTTGTACAGTAAAATAACATGATTCATTATTCTGTTAAACCGTAAGCTCAACTTCGATTCTCTCTTTAATCCGGTTACTTGAATAATCTTCTTTATATTCTGCTTTCAAAATACGGATGTGAAGCTTCACCTTTGAAGGTTTCAAAGTTTTAGAAAGCCGACCAAACACCTGCGAGTCAGACCTGCGACGGAGCAATTTGCAGGCAAACAAACCGACGAAGCGTGACTCCTAATTATTCCTCTGCAAGGTTCAGTTATTGCTTTATTTTTCCTTGAAATTATAACTTGCAAAATTTTTCTTTGAACTACTACTTTTGTTTGAAATTTTTTGGATCAATCTGCGAGTTCAGGCCTTATAGTTTATTGATACATCTTTTCCCGAAAATGTTGTTCAGACTGTGTATTGCCGGCCATTAGTTTTTTAATACATATTTATCTGAAAATGCTTGAAGACTTTGTCTGGTTAACGGAAATGAGACAACATTGTTTGACAGAGAAGTTAGAACATTCATGCCTTCTCGCATAAACTTAGCACATGCTAACTTAAGCTGTCCTTACTGTTAGGGAATAGTATATGCCTGTTTGATAAATTTCTTTGTTCTACCTGTTCATCTCCGATTAAAATTCGAAATTATTGCTACAGAAATCTACACACAGGAGCGCTACTGGCTATGCCGATGATATTATATAACATATAACAGCCTACGATATTTTATATTGTTTCCAACATTATTGTCCAGACGTCTTTATTCTCTGGCTAGTAACTGTCGCAAAACCAGCATCTAATGACCTTTATATAACTTCAAAGAAATTTGTTCTCACCGTTAAATTTTGTTTGCAGGTTTTAATGTAAACCTGAAGCATCCGTTCAGCGCCCCTATTATCTCATATCTGCTCAAGCAGCGTCGGAATGTAAGAGGTTCAAGCTTTCGAAAGAACCTGCTCGTGTTGAATCGAGGGACTGCGAAATTCTACGTCGTGGACTAGTTTCCTGAAGACTAGACATCGTGGCTAGCCTCGTCAATTTCCTCGTTGATATGCAGCCATCGACTCCTATGCTAGGTACCGGACCAGTGCAGGGCGTGAGCAGTGTCACAGCTTGTTTAAGCAGCAGCCCTCAAGTCAGTCTCCAGGAACAAATGCACAGCCAACAGCAGCAAATAAATAACCAGCAACAGCATTTTTCTTCGCAATTCGACCAAACGAACCAGCCTCATCAGAATATGGATGACTTTCTCGAACAAATGTTCTTCATGCCTTCCTGGTCGGACGTAGCTGGCGTGAAATCGGTGCCCTGGGAATACAATCCCACTAACGCTCCACAAGGCAACAATGCCTCAAATAGTAACAACAGCCCCCAGAACTTGCAAAGCAATACCCAGAAATTATTCACAATGTCATTGCTGCCTCCCGGAATAGGAGGCCAGGGCTTGAACTCTCAGGAAAACGACCCGTATCCGTACGACGGGTCTCAGTTCCTAGCTAACAGGCTAAGGCAGCATCAACTGAGCGATAATTCTTCGATGAATCAGACGCCAAACCAGGCCTCGCAAGGGATTAATGAAACCAATACGTCTCCGGGTCGATCCATGGTTTTGCAGCTAAGCACAGGAAATGCAAGCGCTTCACAGCTGTTGGCCTCCATGGGCAATTCGCCTCGCGGCACTGCCGTAATGACGCGGTCGCCCAGTACAGGAGGCAGCTGTAATGGCAGCGACGGAGGAATGCTTCCTCTTCCTCTCAGTCTCGGCCAGGCGGGAAAATCAGGCGACATCAACGAGCCACGCTCGCGGGATGAAATTGAAGCTTCCTTCAAGTCGGCAACTAATGTAAGATTGTAGGTCTTAAGCTTGAAAATTCATGTTTGGCTTTCAATGGAAATTGAAATTATTTTTTTTCTGTAATGATAAATTAGGCCCGAGATTCGAACCTCGGAGGGCTATTTCCGCCGTTCGCCGGATCACCACGGGGCGTTCGACCCACAGGCCAAAACTTCCATCCGCAGGTAACATAAGAATTCTTCATTGAATGGGAGACATCTTTTTCTTTTCTTGTTCTATCTCTATGAATTGTTCATATCCTTGACGATTTGTATGTGTACGAATTTGTTTCAGGCCGGACAAGTCCCAATGCAAGGGTATGGTGGAATGCCCCAACCTCAGCATCAGAATCCACCTCCGACCGGAGTTGGTGCTGCACCACCTGTTCGACCTCGAGTAAGGGCACGCCGTGGACAAGCTACAGATCCCCACAGTATTGCAGAAAGAGTATGTTTCTCTTTCAAATTTTTTTTTTCAGAAGATATGATCAAGCTTCAATGAATTTCTGGAAGCTTGCAGGTGTTAGGTTTCATGTGAAATTTGTTGATTTGGTTGCAGTTGCGTCGGGAGAGGATTGCAGAGAGAATGAAGGCTCTGCAAGAACTGGTTCCTAATTCCAATAAGGTTTTGTTTTGTTAGGCTTTCTAGTCATCAATTATGTTTTCTGTACATTTCTTGAAATTCAGATGCCCAATAACTACTGTAGCATTATTTCTTCTGAAAAAAAAAACCATTAACAAAATTCATTTTTCTTCGTTGTGCAGACGGATAAGGCTTCGATGCTGGATGAGATAATTGATTACGTCAAGTTTCTTCAGCTGCAAGTGAAGGTTGCTTAATGAAACTCTTTACCCCTACATTATATTAGATTTAGTACTTTACCTTAGTTATAAAGAAGGCAGGTTAGTTATCTCGCTTTACCAATTTGGATGAACAAGTAGGTATCATTGGGTTAGACCTGAATACAGTAGCCAAATTATAGAGGCCCAATTTTTGACATTTAACAGATTAGTCATGATCATGATCAGAACCCCTCCTAACAGCTCTTGACAGTTGTTGGACACCGTCACTTTCAGTTCTTGCAGAATAGGAAAACATACGAATTCAGAATTTTCCAATACTGGAAGGTATACTAGAAATTTGTCATGAATGTTTGTTATGCGATCATGACTACAAGAGGAGCGTGAGAATCCTGGCTTTCCCTTTTTCCGTGGTCTATAATCACGCTTCGTACAGGACATAATATCCGAACTGTACCGAAATTTATTTCCTTGTCTGTAATCTCAAACAGAAACACTGTTTCTCCTCCACTCCATGATTGATATTTACTTTCATCATACTCGTTTCTACTTTATCCACATGGCAAGTTCCACTTTTCAGAATTATTTCACAAGCAAATGACGTTGCTTAACATCAAAGATGCTCATGCAGTGCTGAAAATGGTGAATGTATGGCATGCAGGTTCTAAGCATGAGCCGACTGGGAGGTGCAGGAGCAGTTGCTCCCCTTGTGGCTGATATACCTGCTGAGGTAATAAACACGGCTCTTTCCAACCTGTTTCACGCATAAAAAATCAATTCACATAGGTAATCATTATATATATATATCAGATCTGCTTGTTATTTATGTTTATTGTGCACCATGCATGGTTAATTGTGCAGGGTGCCAACGCCCCACAAGGCACAAGAACCAACGGCAGCCAGAACACTTCTCCAGACGGTCTAGCATTAACAGAACGCCAAGTAGCAAAGCTAATGGAAGAAGACATGGGATCAGCCATGCAGTATCTTCAAGGCAAAGGTCTCTGTCTGATGCCCATATCTCTGGCCTCAGCCATTAATAACTCCGGTGCGAGACCCCAGGCTCCATCCACCCCTTCTCTTCAAGGGCTATTGCCACCTAATGCCAACGACAGGCAGGTACTCGAACCCTCGAACTCGGCACTCTCTGCCCTCACGTCCACCTCCATGACCATACAGTCATCCATCAGCTCGCCTGGGAGCGGAATAACGGAGCAAGGTGATAACGCACACAAGGCAGGAAACGGAACAAGGAATCCCAAGGATTCCAGAGAAGCGAACTCCGTTACGAAATCCAACGGGTTAGGAGGCGCAGCGCTTTCCAAGATCGCTGTTAAAGGAGAGGACGAACCTCAAAGGAGGGCGGGCCAGTAAACAGCACCACCTTGCTAACGGAAACTGTATCATACTTCTATTAACGCCAGATTGCATGAAATTGTTCAAGCATACGAAATTTACTTTTCACATGCTTCAACAATTTCTCAATAGTCGCAGTCGCAGTCGCACTCGCTCTATGGGAGAGCATTCATTCAAAAATCCCCAAAACACACTTCAAATTTTTCCTTTCCCCTGAAGTTTGGTGTTTATTTTCATTGAATGGGTAAAAGAATCGAGCAAGTCTATCAAAATAAGGCACGCGCTCCACTTTGATGATGCCTTATTTACATAGACTTACATAAATATGACATTATGTATTGTTGACCCAAGCTCTTTGTTAATCACTACCTAAGTTATATCTAAGATGGATAATAATTATTGCTCATGACAGCTGCACATGAAACGCTTGTTTATTTATTTTTCTCCTCTATGATGCTAAACCTGCCTACGTTTTTTAGCTAATAGTCTAGCTTTCTTATTCTTTTCTCTGTGCGCTAAATGCTCTTCTGGTTTTTTGGTTTTTAAGTTATGGATCCATCTCCAGATATTCCGTAACTGGTTTATTATTATTATATAACAATGGAATAAGGGCATGTAATACTTTAATACATCCTTTTGGCTAGGGATTCGAAATACTTTAGTTTTTTTTGGTTAAACAATCAAGTTTATGATATAATAATGAAATAATGGGTATGCAATTCTCTAATATAATCTATTTATTAGATATCCATCTTCATGTTTTAGAGGTTCGGATTCCTCTCACAAAAGGCGGTGACAGTTCTTTTTTGCGTTTTTTTATATAGCAGAGTTGACTTTGTATAGAAATTACAGAGAAAGCATGTTACCATCTCTTTCTTTTCTTTATATGTTGCCTTTTTCTTTCAAAAGTTATTCATGATCATATCCACTCGTGTTATTTAATAATATAATGGATGTCAAATCATTAAATTTGAATTTATAAGACTTAAGTCCAATGTTAACCCATTACATCATTAAAGGTATCATTCTTCAAAGCTAGGCTCTAAAGCAAACGAAATATTGCTTAAAAATATAATTTCGTTATTATCTGAAATTATGGATGCTTGCAACACTCGAGTAGCATCAATCCATGATTTTTTTTATATAAAATTTAATAAATATGCATTATTGCGTTTATCATATTTATTTAAAGCTATTAATGATTTTGTAAAAATAAATAAAGAGTTGAAATCTATAACATGTAAAGATTTTTCTCCTTCAACTCCAAGGTACCATATGTTCCGGAACATATTAAAATATATGTTTCACATTATAAATGAAAGTTGCGCAATATAGAGCAAAAGTGAGATAGATATCACTGTTGTTGTTTTCAATATGTTCACATTACCTACCTTGAACACCGTAATATTTATAAAAACCTTAAAAATGAGTCCAAAGTTGTACTATATAAATCAATCAGGAGATATCACTATTATTGTTTGCTATATGTTCACATTACCTTAAATGGTAGGCTTCCTTTCTTGATTGAGATTGATGAGAACACCTTTTATGTAATGGTTGGACGTGATTGCAGCACATAGAATATTTAGCATACATGTAAAGCAATGTGCATAAATCAATTCTCATGTCCCTTAAGTTATTTTCTGATATTTCATATATATGTAAAACAATGTGCATAAATCAATTCTCATGTCCCTCAAGTTATTTTGTGATATTTCGCATACATGTAAAGCAATGTGCATCAATCAATTCTAATGTCCCTCAAGTTATTTTCTGATACTTCGCCTTTGTTGGAATATTTAAAATTCCAGTATTTTCTGATATCGCATTGTTGGAATATTTAAAATTCCAGAACAACAATGGAGAATAAACTTCCCCCTCTTCAACACAGAGAAAATAAAAAAAATTCTTCACTGTAGACAGAGTTTTTCCACTGTAAAAACTATTTCATTTAACAAAAAAAAACTTCGTTACAAAATCTCCTCTGTACGAGGGAATACAATAAAAACTTTGACTGCTTCAAAACACAGTTCAAAACCACTCACACTCTCTAAAATTTCACTCTGAAAAATGTCTGTCTCTTCAAAAATGAAAGCACTGCTGTGCACTTCAAATTCTGTTACACTGTTGCTGAGTTGCTAAAAAAAAAAAAAAGATGAAAAGGGCCTGCGTGCTATGTATTCAAAGTGTTTTTTTCACACAGCAGTGTAAAAGAAATAGAGCACAGCAGTGCATTAGCACAGCGTGCTAATGTCCCTCAAGTTATTTTCTGATACTTCGCATGTGCATCAATCAATTCTCATGTCCCTTAAGTTATTTTCTGATACTTCGTATGTAAAACAATGTGCATAAATCAGTTCTCATGTCCATTAATTTATTTGTTATGTTTAAAATTTGATAGGAAGGAAAAATTCTTTGTAAATTGCATCTTTACTTTTTCTATTTTCATTACTTTTTACTGACACAATGGAAATTGTATCAAAGGAAAAAGTCACTCGAGATGTTCGATTTTAATTTATATTTTATTTTTTTAATTATATATACAATATAATTTAATAATGTCATAATTTTGTTTTTAATTTTACACATTTTTTAATTTCATATTATTTAAAAAATAGTATTTTATGCTTGGAAAAATATTTTATATGGATAGCTTAACATTTTGGAAAAATATTTTATATGGATAGCTTAACATTTTCATATAAATGGAGATGTTCATTGAAATAGCAGATTACTAAGGTAAAAGTTTATATTTTTGATGTTCATTGAAATAGCAGATTACTAAGGTGAAAAGCTGTGTACCACCACGATTTTAATTTATATTTTATTTTTTTGAATTATATATACAATATAATTTAATAATGGCATAATTTTGTTTTCAACTTTTTATTTTATATTATTTAAAAAATAGCATTTTGTGCTGGAAAAATATTTTTATTTTATATGGACAGCTTAACATTTTCATATAAATGGAGATGTTCATTAAAATAGCAACTTACTAAAGTGAAAGTTGTGTACGACCATCATTATTATTAGTATTAGTGTGAAATATAAAACAATTTTCATATACCATCATTATTATTAGTATTAGTGTGAAATATAAAACATTTTCATATAAATGGAGATGAAATAGCAGATTACTAAGGTGAAAGTTGTGTACGACCATCATTATTATCAGTGTGCAATATAAAAGGATATGACTTTGATCATACAGCAAAAGTGGAGAATGGAGAATTCAATAAGACTAGTGAAAAGTTGTGTACGACCATCATTATTATTAGTGTGTAATATAAAAGGATATGACTTTGACAATACAGCAAAAGTGGAGAATGGAGAATTCAATAAGACTAGTGAACATTTGGGTGATGAAACTTTTGGTTTTGAATTTAAAAATGAACAAGATTAGTGAACATTAAATGGAGAATGGAGAATTGAATAAGACTAGTGAACATTTGGGTGATAAAACTTTTTGTTTTGAATCTAAATATGAACAGGACTATTGAACATTTGGGTGATAAAACTTTTAGTTTTGAATCTAAATATGAACACGACTATTGAACATTTGGGTGATAAAACTTTTGGTTTTGAATCCAAAAATGAACAGGGCTAGTGAACATTTGGGTGATAAAACTTTTGATTTTGAATCTAAACATGAACAGGACTATTGAACATTTGGGTAATAAAACTTATGGTTTTGAATCTAAAAATGAACATGACTAGTGAACATTTGGGTGATAAAACTTTTGGTTTTGAATCTAAAAATGAACATGAACAAGAGGATAGTGGATAGGATTCTATGAAGAATAAACAATTTAGTGGATAGGAAGCTATGAAGAATGGATTTGGAGATTTATATTTTGGAAAAGAAATTTGTTTATTTTAATTTTAAGTAAACTAATAAAATTAAAATAAATTTAGATGTTAAATTAAACTAAACTTAGATTTTATATAGATATAAATTAAACTGAACTTATATTTTATATAGATATGGGTATGGATGATGTATTAAAATTAAACTAAAATTCGATTTTATATTTATAATTAAACTAAAATTAGATTTTAAATTAAATTAAATTAATAGTTTATATAGATATGGGTACGGATGATGTATTAAAATTAAAATAAACTTGGAAATTAGATTGAAGAGACGGATTTCTTTGCGGCGCATGTTTGTAAAAAAAAAAAAAAAAAATTAAAATAAACTTAGATTTTATATCCATAATTAAACTAAACTTAGATTTTAAATTAAATTATTCATAAAGATGGTTGGAATAAAATGTGATTAACAAATATATCATTTAAATAATTGTGTTGTGTAGAGGTGTATTTTACAATTTAATATTAGTATCAGTATGAAGAGATAGTATAATATTTTTCATGCTCTTGGAGTTGGTATATATATATACTATTTAGAAAACAACATCAATAATAATAATAATAAAAGAAGCTAGATATACATATTTGATTGGTTGTAATTAAAAAAAATTATAAAACATCATTAACTTTTTATTGTATTTGTTTTGTTTTAGTAAATTAATATTACAATATAGTCTAAAAGAGGTGCTAAAAATAATAACAACAAAAATATTTCATAAAATATATAAATGTTCATATTAATTTTATACCAATTTTATATAAAGATAAATCAATTGAAAGTAAGAAAAATCTAAAAAACTTATATTTTTACTTTTTACGAGAAATATTTACAATTCTTTTATCTTTTAAAAATATTTGTAATTATTTTACTTAATAAAAGTTATATATGTATTTATTTAGTTGGAAATATAAAGTTGATATGTGACATTTAAAAATATATTTATAATACAAATAATTATATTTTATTTACAAATAAAATTTAATATTTGGGTTATAAAATATTCCATATTTTGGTCCTTTTTGATAAAATTTCAAGGAGAGATAGAATATGAAATAAAATAAGGAGATCTCCAGGTGAGTCGCTTGGAGAATGCCGAAGCACTCAACACACTATATTCATTCAATCAAAAGTCCCATACATATAAACTTACACATTAACTTGGTGGTTTGAACCACTCCCTAAGTAATATGATCTATGACCTAAATAGAGGATCTCATCCTAACAAAAAACAACCAAATACATTAATAGATTTCTCCATTAATTCCAACACTCCCCCTTAATGGAGAAATTCACCCAAAGTCATATTTCTCCTTCCTTGGCTTAATATACGCTTGTTGGTCTCAGTCTTGGCTAGGCTTACAATGGTACTTGATAACTTAGCTTTCATTTTTGTCTTCTTGCTAAAGAGTTCATGCTTGTTCATTTGCCGGTGAAGTTTCATCTTCACTTTTCTTGCCATTATATAGTAGTGGAGCTTATCCTTCTTTTTGTGTTTTCTACCCCAAAGGTGGAACACTTGGAACTCACCAACTCTCTCTTTCTTGATCTCTAACATTATTTGTATTTGAAAAGTCAACAAGAAATGTGTGTCTAATTTAATTTTTCCTTAATTAAATTGGACAATAAATTGTAATCTTATCTCATAATCACTTGTAATAGTTAAATGAATGTAATCAACTCAGTCAGCTTTCGAAAATAAAGTTGAGGGTGGTTGGTGAGGCATGTAGAGTGATTCTATTTGTTTTAGAGTCCAAGTTTTAGTTAGTGTATTAGTTTAATGCATGAGAAATCAGTTAACTCAATTAATTGAGTTAAAATCAATTTAACTAGTTATAATTGATTGTTACACAGTGAGAGGTCAAGTGAATTAAATCAGATATAATTCACATGTGATCTGTCAAGTAACTGATGATTTACTATTAATATATGCATGCATGTCAGTTCTGATGAAGACCCAGTTGAGACAGAGGTTAAAGGAATGTTAACTATCAGTTGTATTATTAGCAAACTGTCCATATGCAATAATACACCGATAGGATTGCCCATGATCATTGCACAATTTTGGAAGGCTGAAATTCCTAAATAATAGGGATTACTTCTCTAGGAATTGCATAAGAAAGGCAGGCTAAGCAAAGGTAGGAAATTGTCTAAATGTTGGTCTATTTTGTCCGGATCAGTGTGAGATAGTTGGCAGAGTGCAACAGACTCTTGTGAGAAGAGTGCATTATAATTGTTTCATGATTCCTTGATTGAATATACAATAGATATAGAGGGGTTTTGAACAACAATCTTTCCCCAAGAAAAATATATGTGTTGTGGATTGATTTGCTTCTTTCTTTTACTTGGTGTGATTGTGCGATCATGTTTATTTTTCACAATTATTTTGTAGAATGATTTAGTATCTTGCTTTAGCATATCACATGATCGGATTGAATCCATTGGTATACATATTGTTTGTATAATTTCTACATGGTATCAGAGTGCTGGAAATCACTATAGTGGAGAAGAAGTTGAGTTTGTGCTAAACAACATTCTAATTTGCAAAAATATTCTTTGCTATGTCAGGCGGATCAAGATGGTTTTCAATGGATTAAGATTGGAATATGCACTCAAGGGCAGTTCTAATTATATTGCAAAGAAATATAGAATGGAGGAAATTCTGGAGGATATCGGGTTGAAATAATTCATTGATAATGATATTCCCAAGCCCGCAATAGCAGACGCCGCTCTTCTTGATGCTTGGCAAAAGAAGGCTGCAAAGGTGAGGAGGATCTTATTCGAGGGAGTTCTAGATCATATTGTCTCGAGTCTCCATGAAAAGGAAACTCCATATGAAATGTGGAAGGCCTTGACAGCTCTGTTTCAGAATAAAAGTGACTACAAAAAATTGGCATTGAACGACAAGCTCAGGAAAATCAAAATGGAGAAAGGCGACACTATGCCGAAATACTTGACCAAGTTCATCCAATGTCGATATGAGCTTGAAAGTGTCAGGATTACTGTAGTAGATGATGACTTGGTGAGCCTAACACTTCTAGGCCTTCCCAAGAGCTGGCATAGTTATCATGACTCTATTAATTGGAGGGAGAAGCTACCAGATTGTGAGCGACTTTGGTTTGATTTTGTATAAGAATAATTCAGGCAGAATACTAGGGATGGATCCTAATCCAAGGTAGATGATGAGGAAAATTGTGCCTTGGCTGGTAAGGCAAAGAAGAGGAAGGGAAAGAAATCATTTTCCAAATTTGAGATCAGCAAAGAAGGAAAGAAGTGTGACATGTCTAGAGTGAATTTTTTTCACTGACACGAGCATGCAAATTATGCCACTAATTTTCCATAGAATAAGAACAATAATAATAAGTCTTCTTGATCTGCAGCAGGTGATGCTTTGGCTTCATAATTCGAGTTGGAATTCTCACTCATTGCATGTATGGTGTCTAGTGCAATGGGATAAGTGTGGTACTTGGATAGTGGTGCATATTTTCACATGACAGGAGATAAGAACTCTTTGGTAGCTTGGAGGAGAAGGATCTTCAGATGTGTTATCACCAAAATAGGACCCTGATAGGCTGCTCATCAAGTCAATCTCAGTGTAACTCTTTCAAACCAATATTTTAGCTGAGGCTTAGCCTCCTCAGCCTGAGAGGGCTCTCTCAAGGGTTAATGACATGGGATATATATAGATGACTAACTCTATTATTTGTGTTTTGGTTCAGGTTGAGAAGATGAATTCTTGCTACCATTGGGCTACGGAGTCAGTGATAGGGATAAAGATGACAATGGCTTTCCTTGTGGAAGCCGATGCTTATATATAATTCAATGAAAGAATAACACATTTAGGAAAATCATAATAACTTGAGGTTCAAAGGAAGTCAGAGCATGTGGTACATGAATTCTAAGTAATGATACATCAAGGTATTGAAAGCAAAACCATTGAAAGGGATTTCACCATAGCTAAATATTTAAAGGAAGTCAGAGCATGATCAGTCATGAATTCTGAGTAATAAGCACTTAAACTATGGAAGAAAAACATTTCAAATGATAATACATAAACTCATTGAAATACACTAAGAATCTCAGGTGAAAGGAAAGTGGTATTGTTACTGTATATATCAGTCAATACAAAGCTTTACAAATTGGTATGCTTAGATAACATTTTCCAACCTGTAGGTTGAAGCTAACATCAACATGTATACGTTGGGCATTATGGAGTCAAAGTAGTCTCAGAAAATCAATGAAATTAATTGACATGGAAGTTGAGGCATATTAGGGTTTTTAGTCATGAGACACACACTTGAAACATGTAAAAACACAATCAGTCCATTTATAAAGGAAGTCAGAGCATCTTGAAGATGAGTTCTGAGTAATATAGATGAACACCATTGCAAATAAGATATATAAGAAGTACTGATAGAGTAGGAAAAATATAAACACCCCTTTTGAATCTCAAGTTGGTCAATTAGAAGCTCTCTACATTCGCTGAAACAATATTTTTACAATATGCACCCTTTTTGCCAAAAAGTCTTCAACCCTTGTAGAATTCGACCTCATACTCTATACAGAACATTTACAATATATGATTCTTTCATCCTCCACTAGAGAATTCGAATTCCCATGCTTTGACACCTATTCTAACCATCAAACACGCTATTAATTGCAAAATTACAACTATAAACCTAAAACAGAGTCCTATTACAAATATGAATAAAACTCTTTAAATATGCTCCTAACAACCTTATCTAAACTTTAATTCTTCCTTTTTCAGCTACAATCCCATGAGGTTGAATTTGGATGATGCCTCCACCTTTGATGTATTCATGTTGATCATGAAAAAAACTGCCCTAAAAATCAGGAGACAAATTTCCTGTTTTTTCCCTGAAAATTAGGTCTTGGGACAAAGCCTTTATCTCTTCATCCAAAATGTATTTTGAGAAACTGAAGGATGATTTTGGATACCAATCTGTCTTGAACAAAAACCTCTATTATTTTTTTGAAATACCTCTCCTACTGCCCAGAAACTGTATTTGAACAACATGTGTAAAACTGGAAAATTCTGATTTCTGAAAATATGGCTTCAAAGAAAGACTTGTATCTATCAACTGGTAACACTTGTGAGAAAAGTGAGATAGGTTATTGTAGTTGGACATTTTATGAAGAGAAACCTCCTTCTTAATTCAAAAATACCTTTGCTTGTGGTTAGAAACTGATCTTGCAGTGAACTACTAAAACTAGAAAGCAGAGTTTTTTTCTCTCAATGACTTTCAGCAATTTTGTAGCGCAAGTGGAGTCATAAATTAGTACCACATCATAATTAATTTGAATAAACTGAGAGAGGTTTTTGTAGTTAAGTATGTTAGGGAGAAAAACCTCTTTCAGTTTTCAAAAATGAGTTTTCAGTTACTCAGGAACCCCTTTGGAAGTTGATTACTAAAACCAGAAAAAACATAGTTTTTGATGAAAAAAAGGGTTGCTTCAGTGGTTTCGTAGCGCGCTACAAAAATAGCAGTGTTTTCGTAGCGCAAAATTGGTTTTTTACACTAGATGCACTATGAAAACATGGTTTCGTGGCTAATTAAAAAAAAAAATTGAAATGGTTTAAGAGATGACTTCTAAAAAGGATTGTGTGACCTTTAAGACATGGATAAGGTTGTTTAAACTTTATTTGAATATGACAATGACACTGTTGAGACTCTTACCCTATCACGTACCCTTCAAAACATGAAATTACCCAACACCTATCTAAGACCATGACTAGGACAAGGTAAACTTACAGAGTTTAGAAAGAATTTTTTAGGGTGATAACAATGGCTCCACTTGGGATAGTGTGCCCCTGTGGTACACTAAGAACTGGTAGCTCTAGTTGCTATCCATATTTTAGAATAAAAATCTGAAATTCTGCCCAATCTTCTTTAAACTCTTATGGCCTTCACCTCAGGCTCAAGTTTGATGATCTCTGCAAGAAGCGCTCAAACTGTACCTACTAAAAAAAATGCTCAGTCAACCTTGAGCTTATTTGCATACTCCTACCTACCCTAGCAGCTGCAATCTCCATTTGTAGCTCAAGGAACATGAAACTTCCAATGAAGCCAGTCATTGATCTGATCTGACACTTGAATCTCTTGACTTTGCTTGAAGCAAAAATAAACATAATACTGAAATAACCGAGGCAACATGAGATGTAACTGATCTTCAAGATGAAAATATAACTGGAAATCTGAGCAGTAAATCTTTTCCATCTAGTCAATTATAGAATTATAGAAGACATAATTTGTTTGGAGCTTCTCATGACATTCTGCAACTATGGACCACATATACATGCTTTGATCAACCAGATAAGACATCAGTTGTGTGCTCTCAAACTGCATTTCAAATTGATTTTCAAAAATAGGGCATTCTTCCTCAATCTCAAAGGAAAAAGGTAGAAACAACGTCTCTTTGTGTTCTACCATAGAAAGCTTTTGAAAATAATGATCATAATCATGAAGACTATATGATTGAATTTGACCTTGTAAATCTTCAATGTCTTTCTCAATGTTCTTAGCAACTTCATCCAAAAATTTAATCTTATCTTCTGTTTTGCACTCAAATGATTTTAGATAAGAAGACAAGAACAAAGAAAAATTTTCATCTATTTATTCATTAATATGATCATCATTCCATTGTTTGAAACCTTGAATTGAAGGAGAGTTTGCCATGAAATATGTTCTGTCTATCCATTCCTCCAAAAAAATAAGCCAAAAGTCTGCAAATGACTTAATAGATCTGATAGGAAAACTTTCAATCCACTATTTACATTTCCCTTGAAATTAATCATAGAACAACATAATGCAAACATCTTCATGTTTGACTCTAAGAAGCTCAGTAAAATCACAGAAATCTGATATATGCTTCAAAGTCAAACTCAAATCTTCTCTATTGAATTTTGGACCATTCCTTAAAAAATATGTATCCTTGGGAAAATAATTTGAGAAACCATGAATTCCTGAAAAATTTATACACGCATACCTTGAAACAAGAATGGCAGCATCTGAGTTCTTCATAATTCCAGTGGAATCACCAAGAATTTATGAATTTTGAATTATTCAACAATGGAGTCGGCAAGGTAGTTTTGCAGCCTCGAAAATATTTCTGAGCTCCTACTACCTTCAAGAGTTTAGCTTCATGATTTTTCGGGAGATGTATATCTTCAGACTCTTGCCAGACACACCAAAATTTTATCACCAAAATAGGACCATGATAGGTTGCTCATCAAGTCAATCTCAGTGTAACTCTTTCAAACCAGTATTTTAGCTGAGGCTTAGCTTCCTCAACCTGAGAGGGCTCTCTCAAGGGTTAATGATATGGGATATCGATAGATGACTAACTCTATTATTTGTATTTTGGTTCAGGTTGAAAAGATGAATGCTTGCTACCATTGGGTTATGGAGTCAGTGATAGGGATAAAGATGACAAAGGCTTTCCTTGTGGAATATGATGCTTGTATATAATTCATTGAAATAATAACACATTCAGGAAAATCCCAATAACTTGAGGTTCAAAGGAAGTCAGAGCATGTGGTACATGAATTCTGAGTAATGATACATCAAGGTATTGAAAGCAAAACTACTGAAAGGGATTTCACCATAGCTAAATACTTAAAGGAAGTCAGAGCATGATCAGTCATGAGTTTTGTGTAATAAGCACTTAAACTATGGAAGAAAAACATTTCAAATGATAGGGCATAAACTCATTGAAATACACTAAGAATCTCAGGTGAAAGAAAAGTGGTATTGTTACTGTATATATTAGTGAATCCAAAGCTTTACAAAGTGGTATGCTTAGATAACATTTTCCAACCTGTAGGTTGAAGCTAACATCAGCATGTATACATTGGGCATTATGGAGTCAAAGTAGTCTCAGAAAATCAATGAATCTAATTGACATGGAAGTTGAGGCATATTAGGGTTTTTACTCATGAGACACACACTTGAAACATGTAAAAACACAGTTAGTCCATTTATAAAGGAAGTCAGAGCATCTTGAAGATGAGTTCTGAGTAATATAGATGAACACCATTGCAAATAAGATATATAAGAAGTATTGATAGAGTAGGAAAAATTTAAACACCCCTTCTGAATCTCAAGTTGGTCAAATAAAAGCTCTCTGCATTAGCTGAAACAGTCTTTTACAATATGCACCATTTTTGCCAAAAAGTCTTAAACCCTTGTAGAATTCGACCTCATGCTTTATATAGAAAATTTAAAATATAGGATTCTTTCATCCTCCACTAGAGAATTCAAATTCCCATGCTTTTACACCTATTCTAACCATCAAACATTCTATTAATTGCAAAATGACAACTATAAACTTAAAACATAGTCCTATTACAAATAGGAATAAAACTCTTTAAATATGCTCCTAACAACCTTATTTAAACTTTAATTCTTCCTTTGCCAGCTACAATCCCATTAGGTCAAATTTGGATGATGCCTCCACCTTTGATGTATTCATGCTGATCATGACAAAAATTGCCCTAAAAATCAGGAGACAGATTTCCTATTTTTTCCCTGAAAATTAGGTCTTGGGATAGAGCCTTTATCTCTTCATCCAAAATGTATTTTGAGAAAATGAAAGAGAATTTTGGAAACCAATATGTCTTGAACAAAAACCTCTCTTGGTTTTTTTAAATACCTCTCCTACTGCCCAGAAAATGTCTTTGAACATGTGTAAAACTAGAAAATTTTGATTTATGAAAATATGGCTTCAAAGAAAACCTTGTATCTCCCAACTAGTAACACTTGTGAGAAAATTAAGATAGGTATTGTATATAGAGATTTTATGAAGAGAAACCTCCTTCAGAATTCCAAAATACCTTTTCTTATGGTCAAAAACGGATCTTGAAGTGAACTACTAAAACCAGAAAGCAAAGTTTTTTCTCTCAATGACTTTTAGCAGTTTCGTAGCGCAAGTTGAATCATCAATTTCTCCCACCTCATAATGAATTTGAAGAAATGGAGAGAGGTTTTTCTATTTAAGTATGTTAGGAAGAAAAACCTCTTTCAGTTTTCAGTTTCTCGGGAACCCCTTTGGAATTTGACTACTAAAACCAGAAAAACAGAGTTTTTGATGAAAAAAAGGTTGCTTTAGTGGTTTCGTAGCGCGCTACCAAAATAACAGCATTTTCGTAGTGCAAAACTAGTTTTTTACACTGGTTGCGCTACGAAAATGTGGTTTCATGGCTAATTAAAAAAAAATAAAAATCAAATGGTTTAAGAGATGACTTTTAAAGAGGATTGTGTGACCTTTAAGACATGAATAAGGTTGTTTAAACTTTATTTGGATATGACAATGAGACTTTTGAGACTCTTACCCTATCACCTACCCTTTAAAACATGAAATGACCCAACACCTATCTAAGACCATGACTAGGACAAGGTAAACTTACGGAGTTTAGAAAGATTTTTTTAGGGTGATAACAAGATGCACATCAATATGGGTGATGACGAGAGGTATAACGCTACCGAGATTAGTACAATTACTTTCTAGAGATAGTCAGGTAAACATTTCTTATTAAAATATGTCATGCATGTACCAGGCTTGAAAAAGAATTTAGTTTCAGTTGCTATGTTGGAGGATAAAGGATATGATGTGGTTTTTAGTGAAGGGAAATCATTCCTTCGTCACAAAGCCACAAGACAAGTTAAGAATATTGGGGTTCGTGTGAAGAACCTCTACAAACTTGATGTAGATGGTTGCACAACATTGATGGGTAAAGCAGACAGAGTGGTGAGTCGGGATGAGGGTGAGTTATGGCACAGGAGATTGTTCCATCTATACCACAGTGCTTTGAAGGTCATGCAACAGATATCTATGGGACTTCCAAAGGGTGCTCTTGCACAGATAGACACATGCAAGGGATGTACCATATGGAAGTATACAAAGGCCACTTTTCACGGGAAGGAGAAATGAGTAGAAAAAATCCTTAAGAGAGTTCTCTTAGATGTGTGTGGACCATTCTCTATAGCTTCTACAACAAAGCACAGGTATTATGTGATTTTTGTTGATGATTTTTCTAGAAAGTGTTGGATCTACTTCATGAGAAGAAAGATCAGACGTTCTCAAAATTTTGTGAGTTCAAAGCACTGGTTGAGAAAGATACAGGGAAGCATTTAAAGGCTCTAAGGAGCGACAATGGTGGTGAGTACATATCCAATGAATTTAAGAAATTATGTGCCAAAGAAGGAATTTGGAGAGAGTTGATTGTGCCACATAACCCACAACAGAATGGGGTTGAAAAAACAAATAACAGAACAATAATGGGTGTGACACGAGCTATGTTACATGATCAGAGCCTACCATTTCATCTATGGGCAGAGGCATGCAACACAACGGTATTTTTGCAGAACCGTAGTCCTCATTAGATACTTGGCATGAGTACACTAGAGGAGGATTTTTATGGTAAGAAACTTGATGTTTCATATTTTAAAATTTTTGGCTCATATGTCTATTTCCATGTGACCAAATATTCAGAAAGAAGCTAGAACCAACAACTGAGATTGGGATATTTGTGGGGTACACTGATACTTCCCACAAGTATCGGGTGTATTTTTCGAACAACAGGTTGATAATTGTTAGACGAGATGTAAAATTTGATGAGGAGAAAGCCATGTGATTGTCCCTTGAGAGGGATATTGATTTTCATGTAGATGGGGAACTCTTGGTTCCAAAGGATGAACCTCAAGATGTGGAGAAGTCGCATGCGGAGGATCATGGAGTGGCAAAAACCACTCATGTAGAGCCATCAACCAAACATGGTAGGAGGCGCACCACAGAAGCTGACAGATTGAGACTTGATGCGGTAGAACATGTAGGAGCACCTACATCACTGTGCAGATAGAGACAGTCACTAGACATGTTTACTGGATACATGGCTCTTATGAGAAAGTGTATTTTGACAGAACCATCCTCTTTTGAGGAAGAAGTGTAGCAACTAACTTGGGTTGACGCCATGGTTGAGGAGTATGACTCCATCGTCAGGAACAATGCATAGGAAGTTGTCCCAAGACCAGTCAGGAAATCAGTGGTTGGATCTAGATGGATCTATAAGGTGAAGCAGGCAACATTTGGGAGTGTGGAGAAGTACAAGGCTAGATTTGTAGCTTAGGGATTCTCACAAGTTGAGGGGATTGACATGAGGAGACTTTTGCCCCACTCGTAAGGTACTCATCGATTAGATCTATCCTTGCATTCTCAACACAGATGGGGTGGAAAATACATCAGATGGATGTGAAGGCTGCATTTCTCAATGGAGTTATTGAGGAAGAAGTGTACATTGAGCATCAAGAAGGTTTTGATACCTTTGACAGTGAGTTACAAGTGTATAGACTCAAGAGAGCATTATATGGATTGAAGCAAGCACCTCGCGCTTGGTACACCAAGATTGATAGCTATTTCATTAGGTTGGGCTTCACGAAGAGTGAAGCGGATGCGAACCTGTACTAGATTGTGGTTGATGGTAAGATTTTGATTATAGTACTTTATGTTGATGATCTTATTCTGACAGATGATGAGTAGATCATAACTTCTTGAAAAGAGGATCTTGCAAGAGAATTTGAGATGAAGGACATGGGACTCCTTCACTATTTCCTTGGTTGGGAGATATGGCAGCAGGATGGGGAGCTATTTATTTCTCAAGGAAAGTATGCCAAATAGATTCTGAGGAAGTTCTACATGGAGAGTTGTAAACCCATGGAGACTCCTCTTGCAGGAAACTGGAGGAAGGAGGATGCTACTTCAGGTGAGGTAGTGAACACATTACCAGACATATGCTACGTAGTTAACCAGCTTAGTCAAGCTATGGTTAAGCCGACCAAGCTCTTTTGTAAGGTGGTGAAGCATGTCTTGAGATATCTCAGGGGCACTACAGTGTTTGGATTATGGTATAGATGGAAAAAGGGAGTGAAGCTTCAAGGCTTCACCAATGCGGATTTGACAAGTAGTCCATAAGATAGGAAGAGCACATCAGGAGGGATCTTCAACATAGAATTGACAACAGTTTCTTGGTACAGCAGGAAGAAGAGATCATTTTCACTCAGTTCAGTCGAGGTAGAGTACATAGTAGCCAGTTAGGTGGCATGTGAGGCCATATGTATGAGGAAGATACTTGTTGGTTTTTTTGGTCGTCAAATGGATCCGACGATGATACATTGTGATAACCAGAATTGCATAAAACTCTCAATTAATCCGGTATTCCATGACAGGTCCAAGCATATTGACATATGGTTCCACCATCTCAGATATTATGTTAAGAGACACATTATGTTACTTCAGTACATTCCCATGGAAGATCAGGATGCAGATATTCTGACGAAGGCGCTCGCCAACAAAAAATTCAAATACCACAGAGGCAGGGTTGAGGTAGTTGATAATCCCTTTCTTGTTGAGAGGGAGTGTTGAAAAGTCAACAAGAAATGTGTGTCTAATTTATTTTTCCCTTTATTAAATTGGACAATAAATTGTAATATTATCTCATAATCATTTTTAATAGTTAATTGAGTTTGATAAACTCAATTAGATCATGAAATTCGAGTTGAGGGTGGTTGGTGAGGCATGTATAATGATTCTATTTTTTTTAGAGTCCAAGTTGTAGTTAGTGTATATTAGTTTAATGCATGAGAAATAAGTTAAATCAATTTAACTCGTTATAATTGATTGTTACACTAATGAGAGGTCAAGTGAATTAAATCAGATTTAATTCACATGCAGTGATATGTCCAGTAACTACTGATTTACTATTAATAGCTGCATGCATGTAAGTTCTGATGAAGACCCAGTTGAGACAGAGGTTAAAGGGATGTTAACTATCAGTTGTATTATTAACAAACTGCCCAAATGCAGTAATACACCCATAGGATTTCCCATGAGAATTGTGCAGTTTTGGAAGGCTGAAATTCCTAAATAATAGCAATTTAACTCTCTAGGAATTGTGCAAGCAAGGCATGCTGAGCCGAGGCAAGAAATTGGCTAAGTGTTGGTCAATTTTGTCTGGATCATTGTGAGACAGTTGGCAGAGTTCAACAAACTCTTATGAGAAGAGTGCATTGTAATTGTTTCATGATTCCTTGGTTGAATATACAACAAAGATAGAGGGGTTTTGAGTAGCAATATTTCCCCAGGAAAAATATGTGTTGTGGATTGATTTCTTCTTTCTTTTACTTGGTGTGGTTGTGTGATCTTGTTTATTTTCAGCAATTAATTTGTATAAGGATTCAATATCTTGATTTAGCATATCACATGATCGGATTGAATCCATTGGTATACATATTGTTTGTATAATTTCTACACGTTCTTGGAAATTATAGTAGTATTTAATGTTTTCAATTGCTTCTTCCAGACTACCAATATATGCACACTTAAAAACAATGTTAGATTCATAAAGAAGACCATATCAGCTCTTGTCATCCTGCTCCTTTAAGAGAACTTTCATTTCTTCATTTTTCTCTGCTAACATAGTTTGTTGATTCATGCCTTCAACTTATTTAATCAATTTTTTCACTGCAAACATGTTGTTTTGCATTGCATTTGTATATGGAGATAGAATTCACTTCTCATCGAACAAAAACTCATCAATAAGATGCTTTTCATGCATCAAATTGATCCACTCGTCATGACATACATAGTTCTCATCAAATTTGACTTCATAGGTCTCTGCATCAGGGAAGCTTTCTTCATAAAAATTTCAGATTCTATAGCAATGGTTGTTTCTTCATCATCAGATGTTTTAATGTCAATTATAGGCACAAATTCATCATTCATCATTGCATCTTCAATGTTTTCATCTTCAGTTTCACACTCAGTTATGAGACTGAGAGTACAACCATCATTTTCAAGGACAATACTTTCATCATTTTCAGCCTCATTCAATCTGTACTTCATTTCTAAAATATCCCACAATACTTTTGCACTCTGAATCTCATCAACTTCATGTAGTATACTGAATAAGTCGCTTTCATCTAATGAAATTGTTATAAGGTGTAATTTTGATGAATCTATACTCATATAATGGGTTGATTTAGAAAAATCATCTTCAACATAATTTAATAAATCTACCTTCCATAATATTGTTTTCATTTCAGTTGCCTAAATTTCATAATTCATACTAAAAAAAAAGAGTTAGATCCGACATTAACCTTTTAACGATTTCATCAAATTCCAGATGTGCATTATGATCCTTGACTTGATCAGCTATAGGTCCATCAACGTCAACCTGGAACTCTTCACGAAATTCCACTGAAAAATATATTGCATCAATCTCTATGCTTTCTCCTCATATGTTTTAGTTTTCTTCGAGACTATTTCAGTCTCCATTGACCCCTCACTGCATTCGCTGCAACACATAAACACTCCTCCTGAATACTCCTATCAACAATAGAATAAAGAAAACTCGTCTCAATTGGCACTCACGAACTAGCTCTTTTCTAGCCAACCATAATATTAATTTTAATTTTAAGTAGACTAAAATTAGATTATATATAGATATGGGTATGGATGATGTATTAAAATAAAATCATAAAGCTGGTTATGGATGATGTATTAAAATAAGATGGATATGGATAATGTATTAAAATAAAATCATAAAGATGGTTAGAATAAAATGTGTTTAAAAAATATATCATTTAAATATTTTTCTTGTGTAGAGGTGTATTTTACACTTTAGTATTATTTTTGTTGGTTAGAAGTGTATTTGAAAGTTTAGTAATAATACCAGGGAGATAGGATAATATTTTTCATGCTCAATTTGGAGTTGGTATATATTTATTTGAAAAAAAATTATTATTTTGAAAACAATATCAATTATAATAATCAAAAAAATCTGAATATATATATTTGGTTGGTTGTAATTAAAAAATTTATAAACATCATTAAATTTTCACTGTACTTGTTTCGTTAGTAAATTAATATTACAATATAGTATGAAAGAGGTGCTTAAAAATAATAACAACAAAAATACTTCTCTCAATCATCAATAAAATATATCAATGTTCATATTAAGTTTATATCAACTTTATATAAAGATAAAGAAATTGAAAGTAAGAAAAATCTAAAAAACTTATATTTTTACTTTCTAGAGTGTGAGAAAGATTTAAAATTCTTTTATCGTTTAAAAATATTTTTAATTATTTTACTTAATAAAGGTGATATGTGTAGTTATTTAATTCACAATATAAAGTTGATATGTGACATTATATTCTGGTTACAAACAAAATTAAATATTTGGGTTATAAAATATTCCATATTTTAGCCCTTTCTGATAAAATTCCAAGGAGAGACAGAATATGAAATAAAACAAGAGGCTCTCTAGGTGAGTCACTTAGAGAATGCCGAAGCACTCAACCCACTCATTCATTCAATCAAATTTTGCTACATATAAACTTTACACATGAGTTGGGTGGTTTGAACCACTCCCTAAAATATAATATCTAGGATCTAAATAGAGGATCTCAATCCTAACCAAATACATTAATATATGAAAGAAAAGATTTCTCCATTAATTCCAACACTCCCCCTTAATGGAGAAATTCACCCAAAGTCATATTTCTCCTTCCTTGGCTTAATATATGCCTGCTGGTCTCAGTCTTAGCTAGGCTTACAATGGTACATAAAAAAATTGATAACTGAGATTTCATTTTTGTCTTCTTGCTGGAGAGTCCATGCTTGTTCATTTGCCGGTGAATGGTTTCATCTTCATTTTTATTTCCATAAGGTAGTGGGGGAGCTTCTCCTTATTTTTTCATTTTTCTCCAAAGGTGGAGAACTTGAACTCTTATTCTCCTCTTTCTTGATCTCGATTGCAGGCTAACATTCTTTGTATTCAATGCTACAGGTTCTTGGAACTTATAGTTGCCCTTAATGTTTTCAATTGCTTCTTCTTGTTTGCTAATATCTAGACACTTAAAAACAATGTTATATTCATAAAGAGGACCATATTGTCTCTTTTCATCCTGCTCCTAGATAACTTTATTTTATTCATCTTTCATTGCTGGCATAGTTTGTTGATTCATGCCTTCAAATTCTTTAATCAATTATGTTGTTGCAAACATGTTGTCCTAGATTTGATTTGTATATGGAGATAAGATTTTCTTCTCACCAAACAACAACTCATCAATAATATGCTTTTCATGCATCAGATTGATCCACTCATCATGAGATACATAGTTCTCATCAAATTTGACTTCATAGGTCTCTGCATCAGGGAAGCTTTCTTCATTAAAAATTTTAGATTCTACAACAATGGTTGTTTCTTCATCATCACATGTTTTAATCTCAATTATAGGCACAAATTCATCATTAATCATCGCATATTCAATGTTGTCATCTTCAGTTTCACACTTAGTTACGAGACTGAGAGTACAACCATCATTTTCAAGGACAACACTTTCATCATTTTCAGCCTCATTCAAACTGTACTTCATTTCTAAAATATTCCATAATACTTTTGCACTCTGAATCTCACCAAATTCATGTAGTATAATGAATAAGACTCTTTCATCCAATGCAATTTTTATAAGGTGTACTGTAGATGCATCTGTACTGAATCATGGTTTGATTTAGAAAAATCATCTTCAACATAATTTAATAAATCTACCTTCCATAATATTTTTTTCATTTCAGTTGCCCAACTTTCATAATTCATACTCGAAAAAAAGGGTAGATCCGACATTAACCTTTTAACGATTTATTCAAATTCCAGATCTACATTATGATCCTTGACTTGATCAGCTATAGGTCCATCAACATCAACCTGAAACTCTTCACCAAATTTCGCTGAAAAATATATCGCACTAATCTCTTGATGCTTTCTCCTCACAAGTTTCAGTTTTCTTTGGGATTGTTTTAGTCTTCATTGTTGACCCATCATTGAATTCACTGCAACACAAAAACACTCCTCCTGAGGACTCCTATTAGCAACAGAATAAATAAAACTCATCCAAATTGGCACTCACAAACTAGATCTTTTCTAGCTAGCCATAATCGTCACCACACTTACAATATGCGATCACTGTACTATTCCAGAGAAACACCGGACAAACAACAAACAACTCTTGTCTCCTAAAAAAACTAACAGGTTTCCAGTGGGATTCAATAATATTGACGGTAGTTTTTGAACCTGAATATGATCACTGCCTCTCACACACAAAGAGCACGAGAAGATTAATTAAAATATCACAAGTCACTGGGAGAAAAATTAGGAAAAAACACAATCACTTCCCATTTCCCAATCCCGTCGGATGTAAATATCAAACTACTATAGGAAAATCTCTGACATAACCAGGAGAGGCGTCCATGAAACAAAAAACACCACGAAACCCCGAGAAAGATCCACCCACACACGCCAAATGCACCAGCAAGTAGGAAAATAAGGGAAGTCATAAAAAAGCGAATCCAAGTCATAAAAAAGTAGATCCACCCATGCTTGATCACGCAACAGGCTCTATGATGCATCAATATCTTCATGCCACCAGTAGTAGCAACCTATTCATCAATCCACCACTTTCTCCTTCACAGCAGCATATCCATGAAGATAACACCTCTTCTCCACTCACGCAGCAGTGCACTTCAATCCAAACGCAACAAAGTTCCCTTACACACTTCGATCCCACGTTGCAGCTCCAAATCTGCATGCTGTAGCTAATCTGAACCTCAGCACGACACCTACAAATCTTTGCTCCGCCTAACATAGATAAGATCCACCAACGATCAAACGTAGCCTCTAGATCTCCTTGGACGATCGGACTTCAAACAAATTTCTAAACTACACTGATATGCTCTCATACCCCTACACAGTGAGCCGTTGTCCTCCTGCAATATATCCACACAATCTGGTAGTCACAAACTCAGTGGTCAACTTCCACACCAACGTTCGACTCTCTCAATCGGCTTTATGGCTCCAAGCATAGTCAGGCAGATCAAGTAGATTTTCCACACTCACACCGATCAAGAATCAACCAAAAACTATAGAATTCATTTCTAAAGCTCTGCACCTCCTCGATCATATAACAACAGATTGAGTGAATTGCCACAACCACTGCTTTATCTTCCAGTGAAGCGTTCAACCAGTGAAGTGCTCAACCAATCTTCGGATCTCAAGGGAATATTTCCACAACCACCACTAATATTCTACACCCTGAAACTTCACATACTGGATTGAATCTTTGTGCTTAACAATGGGCTCAATAGACCTCAGCACATATCAACACAAAAAAATAACTTCACTGCTTCATTACTAAAATGATTGTCACCCACCGAGCCTGCAGGACACCCAAGCTTGAGGTTGAGGTTCACCACATGATCTGCACACTCCACATAAAAATTGTAGATAGAATATGCAAATTCACCGATCTGGTGGGGTTTTACCCTAAACCCTTAACCAGAGTTGGCCCTCCAATATTAGTCGATACTGGTCACACAAGCCAAACCACAGGCTCTCCACAAACTCGCTTAAAAAAATGCTAGTGATCAGTCGATACAAGTCAGACATTACCACATATTACTGAAATCTTATCCAACAAATTTGATGCTAGAACCGAGCTACATGCCTGGGTGGCGACTCCACAATGCTACAAAATCACAGTAATGAATCTACCACAACAATGATTCCACAACGCTATAAACACAACGACACCACCATAGCAGATCAAACTTCTCAAATCACCGAACTGCTCCATGCTCACCTCCGAGATGTAAATCTACGGCTTGTGGAAGCTCCAAACTATAACATGCCCTTATCATTGCATACATTGTGAATAGGGGTTTGCGCCTCCAAGCAAATTAGCTTGGAGGTAGCTCAATATACCTGATGCTCTAATACCATGATAAAATTCCAAGGAGAGACAAAACATGAGATAAAACAAGAGGCTCTCCAGGTGAGTCACCTAGAGAATGTCGAATCACTCAACACACTTGTTCATTAAATCAAAGTCTCGTACATATAAAATTTACACATTAGCTGGGTGGTCTAAACCACTCCCTAAATAATATGATCCAGTACCTAAATAGAGGATCTCAATCCTAACCAGATACATCAATATAAGAAAGACAAGATTTATCCATTAATTCCAACACTTTCCAGGTATAGTTTTTTATCAATGTTTTTGAAATGCAATAAATATTTGTTCGAATACAAGTTTATGTGATCTACGCAAATTTATTTCCCAAGTGGAATTATGAAGGCATTGAATCTATTTATTAATCCAAAATTTCAATTTAAATAGAAGAAAATTACAATCTCACAAAAAAAACTGTATTGTTGGAACATTTTACCAGTGTATAATTCAAAATGGACATGTGTAATTCATTCTATGCTTAGTAGAGTTAATTCAAGAGATATATGTGGGTGTATCTATGATGAGAGTGTTGAGATTTTTTTGATATTATTTTGGCACAAATCTCTTGGATAATTCCAACAATAGGTTTTGTTGCAAAACTGATGGCATCAAATCAGCAAGAGGAGATAATTAATCCTATTTTGTTGTGATTGAATTTATTATTCAGTTTCTTCTCTACATCTATAAATTGCAAGCTCATAGAGGCATAACATATGAGATATGAGGGTGAGGAAGAGGAAGTGCAGATGTGAAAATCTGTTGTTGCATAATAAGATAGCCGATATTGTTGGGTGTGGAGCCTGATTATCTTGTTTACTTTGTATCACAGCATTGGACCCCTATACCTTCAAAGGGGCGGCAACGCCGCCTGTAATTAATCATTGCCGTGGGGGGTCCAAGGGGGGGCAGCAATGCTTTTCGGAGCCCCCCCTTGGCAGGGGTTTTCGGGGGCAACGCCCCCGAAGCTAAAAACAGATGTAAAATTGCCTTGTAAAAGTATAGTAATTTCTAGTCAATCTGGGCCGTTCATTAGGCAAATGATCTGACGGTAGAAGTTATGTTTAGATTAGGGTTTTTTGCCCTAGAAGGTAACCCCCTTGTATATATGAGGGTATTGTATTGTGACTATGTATTATGTGTGTATTCTCGGAGCGAGAAACAGAGAGGGAGACTGTGAGAGAGAATAGAGGATATTACAGCGGATCTACTGTAGGTTTTGTCTCTTCATTTTTGCTGGATAATAGAAAGGAAGGACTGGCTGTTCGGGGTGGACGTAGCCCAAACTGGGTGAACCACGTATATCTGTGTCTCTCTGGTTTTATGTGTTTTGTGTGCTTGTATTTTTCCACATATTTTATGTGTTGCATTGCTCCATAATATATAATTTTCTAACAACTAGTATCAGAACCGAAGGTATATTTGGCTGATAAACTCGCAAGAAAGAAGGGTTCCTGGTTCGAGTGGGAGCAATGGCGGAAGATGGTAAGTTTAGGTTCGAGAAATTTAATGGCCAAAACTTTCCATTGTGGAAGATGCAGATGGAAGATTATCTGTATTAGAAAGATCTGTACCTACCATTGAGCAGAAAAACAAAGAAGCCGACGGCCATGACATATGCAGAATGGAACATTCTTGATAGAAAGGCACTCAGAACAGTACGGTTGTGCCTTGCAGCGTCAGTCGCCTTCAATATTTCGAAGGAAATAACAACAGAGGGTTTGATGCAGACGTTGGCGAAACTATATGAAAAACTCTCGGCCTCAAACAAGGTATTTCTTATGAAACGACTATTTAATATGAAGATTTCGGAAGGTGGATCTGTTGCAGACCATTTAAATGAATTTAATACAGTTACCAATCCGTTAAGTTATGTAGGGGTAAAATTTGATGATGAAGTTAGAGCTCTTTTATTCTTGTGCTCATTTCCAGAGAGTTGGAATGGTTTAGTAATGGCCATTAGTAACTCTATCTCTGGATCTAGTACTTTAAAGTTTGATGATGTTGTTGGTGCTATCCTTAGCAAGGAAATGTGATGGAAAAGCTCCGGCGAGACATCGGGTAATGCTTTGAGTGAAGAGTCTAGGGGAAGAAGAATGGAAAGAAGAAAGAGCTCGGGATATCACAGTAAATCAAGGAAAGGAAGATCCAAGTCCAGATCGGGGATAGTGTGCTCGAATTGCGGAAAGAAAGGACACCTAAAGAAAGACTGTAGATCTCGGAAGGGAAAAGAATGAGACACACAACAAGAAAACAATAATGAAGCAAATGTGACAGGTGATGTGTTACAAGATGCTTTGATTCTTTCTTTCGAAAATGTTACTGATTCTTGGGTTGTAGATTTAGGGGCTTCGTTCCATGCCACACCTGATAAGAAATATTTTCATGACTATGTTCAAGGAGATTTTGGACAAGTTCGTTTGGGTGATGATAAACCATGTAAAATTGTTGGAATGGGTAAAGTTCTTGTAAAACAACATAATGGAAACCAATGGCTACTAAAGGAGGTAAGGCATGTTCCAGATCTGAAGAAAAATCTGATTTCAACAGGGCAGTTAGGCAGTGAAGGTTGTGTGACAACTTTCGTAGATAAAACTTAGAAGGTCAGCAAAGGAGCGATGGTAATAGCAAAAGGTGAAAAGGTTGGTACATTGTATTTATGCAATGGTATTTATAACTCTGTTAATGCTTTAAATTCCAAAGGAGCAGATGCAACATTATGGCATCATAGGCTCGGACACATGAGTGAGAAGGGAATGAAGATTCTTCACTCAAGAAATTTGTTGCCAGGTTTGAAGAATGTTGATTTGGATTTTTGTGAGAATTGCATTTATGGAAAACAGAAGAGAGTCAGATTTCTCAGAGTTGGGAAAGAAAAGAAGAGAGAAAAATTAGAGCTTGTGCATACAGATGTATGGGGACCTGCTCAGGTATCATCTCTCGGTGGCTCTCGTTATTATGTTACTTTTATTGATGATGCAACTAGAAAAACATGGATTTATTGTATTCGGAATAAATCTGATGTATTTGATACTTTCAAGAAATGGAAAGCTTTGGTTGAGATTGAGACAGGAAAGAAGTTGAAGTGTCTCAGATCAGACAATGGAGGTGAATATTGCAACAAAGAGTTTGATAGGTACTGTTCAGAGCATGGAATTCGTAGAGAGAAGACAGTTCCAAGAACACCACAATAAAATGGTGTGTCAGAAAGGATGAACAGAACAATCATGGAGCGTGCAAGGTGCATGAGATTGCATGCAGGATTGCCTTTACAATTTTGGGCAAATGCTGTAGATACTGCTGTTTATCTAATAAACAGAGGGCCTTCAAGTTCCTTGGATGGTGGTATTCCAGAGGAAGCATGGACAGGTAAAAAGGTAAACTACTCTCTTTTAAAGCCTTTTGGTTGTGAGGCCTTTGTCCATATTAATAAAGAAAACAGAACAAAGCTTGAGGCAAAATCAAAGAAATGTACCTTTATTGGATATGGTGCTAATGATTTTTGTTATCGCTTATATGATTATGAAAATCACAAAATCATTAGGAGCAGAGATGTAATATTCAATGAAAAGGTTTTGTATAAGAATCAGTTGCAGGAAAAGAAACAGGAAAAAGAAAACAAAGAATACACAGTTCTTGATGAGATCACAGAAAAGGTAAAGGTGCCTGAAAATAATAATAATCAAGAGCCACAACAACAACAACCACCACAACAACAACAGGCACCTCAAACACCTGAAAGTGGTGTTAGAAGATCTACCAGGATAAGTAGACCCCCTGAACGATACTCTCCTTCATTATATTATTTATTGTTGACTGATTCTGGTGAACCTGAATGTTATGAAGAAGCAATGCAGGTTGAAAGTAGGAAGAAGTGGGTGCTAGCCATGGAAGAAGAGATGGACTCCTTAATGCATAACCAAACTTGGGACTTAGTCAGGTTGCCTGCAGGTAAAACTACATTGCAGAATAAATGGGTTTACAGGCTAAAGGAATAAGATGGAGGAAAACAGAGGTACAAAGCTAGACTTGTGGTGAAGGGGTTTGCACAGAAGAAAGGTATTGATTTTGATGAAATATTTTCTCCTGTCGTTAAAATGAATTCAATCAGAACTATTTTAAGTCTTGTAGCAGCGAAAGATTTACATCTTGAACAGTTAGATGTAAAGACAACATTTCTCCATGGATATTTGGAGGAAGAGATATACATGCAACAACTAGAAGGATATGAGGTAAAAGGGAAAGAAAAATTGGTGTGCAGGTTAAAGAAGAGCTTGTATGGCTTAAAACAGGCTCCAAGGCAGTGGTATCTAAAATTTGATAAGTTTATGTCTGAACAAGGTTATACTAGATGTCACTCTGATCATTGTGTTTATCTGAAAATGAAAAATGATGGCAGCTATATTATATTGTTATTGTATGTAGATGACATGCTTGTTGCAGGGTCTAACATGCAGGAAATAAATGTGCTCAAAAGAAAATTGGAAAATTCATTTGTAATGAAGGATTTGGGAGCTGCAAAACAAATCCTTGGTATGAGGATAACTAGAGACAGGAAAAATTGCAAATTAACACTGTCTCAGAATGAGTACATAGAAAAGGTGTTGAAAAGATTTAATATGCAGAATGAAAAACCAGTTAGTACACCTTTTTCTAGCCATTTCAAACTTAGTAAGGAGATGTGTCCCAAGACCCACGAAGAAATGGAATATATGTCTAAAGTTCCATATGCATCTGCAGTTGGAAGCTTAATGTATGCAATGGTCTGCACAAGGCTTGATATTGCACATGCAGTGGGAGTTGTAAGAAGGTACATGAATAATCCAGGAAAAGAACATTGGATGGCAGTAAAATGGATTCTCAGATATTTGAGAGGTACCACAAATCAAGCATTATGCTTTGGTGGTTCAAACATTGCTCTACAGGGATATGTTGATGCAGATATGGCAGCTGACAGAGATAAAAGGAGGAGCACTACAGGATATGTATTTACTGTAGGTGGAACAACTGTCAGTTGGGTTTCAAAAATCCAAAGTGTTGTTTCACTTTCAACAACAGAAGCAGAGTATGTTTCTGCTACAGAGGCTAGTAAAGAAATGATTTGGTTACAAAGGTTTATGGGTGAATTGGGTAAGAAGCATGATATGGGCACGTTATACAGTGATAGCCAAAGTTCCATTCATCTTGCAAAGAACTCAGCATTTCATTCCAGGACTAAACACATACATCTCAAGTACCATTTCATACGGTCAATATTGGAAGATGGAGAGTTGAAGCTGGGAAAGATACACACTAGCCAGAATCCTGCAGATATGCTAACAAAAGTTGTAACCAGGGAGAAACTAAGAATGTGCTCAGTTTCAATTGGTCTTCAAGGATGACGATGAATATGAGGAACAACCAGGTCCAAAGAGGAGTCATTGTCTAGCAAATGAAGCAACGGTGGAGTTGCTACAATCAGTCTCCAAGTGGGAGATTGTTGGGTGTGGAGCCTGATTATCTTGTTTACTTTGTATCACAACATTGGACCCCTATACCTTCAAAGGGGCGGCAACGCCGCCCGTAATTAATCGTTTCCGCGGGGGATCCAGCGGGGGCGGCAGCACTTTTCGGAGCCCCCTCCTGGAGGGGGTTTTCGGGGGCAGCGCCCCCGAAGCTAAAAACAGATGTAAAATTGCCTTGTAAAAGTATAATAATTTCTAGTCAATCTGGGCCGTTCATTAGGCAAATGATCTGACGGTAGAAGTTATGTTTAGATTAGGATTTTTTGCCCTAGAAGGAAACCCCCTTGTATATATGAGGGTATTGTATTGCGGCTGTGTATTATGTGTGTATTCTCGGAGCGAGAAACAGAGAGCGAGACTGTGAGAGAGAACAGAGGATATTATAGTGGATCTACTGTAGGTTTTGTCTCTTCATTTTTGCTGGATAATAGAAAGGAAGGACTGGCTGTTCAGGGTGGACGTAGCCCAAACTGGGTGAACCACATATATCTGTGTCTCGCTGGTTTTATGTGTTTTGTGTGCTTGTATTTTTTCGCATATTTTATGTGTTGCATTGCTCCATAATATATAATTTTCTAACAGATACCTCTGTTTGGTGGATGTAGCCCAGATTGGTTGGGTGAACCATGTTAAATTCTGTCTCTTTGTTTATGCTGTGTGTGATTTATTTATTTTTTCTGCTGTTCTTATCTTTGACAATTGGTATCAGAGCTAAAGCGTTGTTTCTACAGAGCGTGTTGAAATGGGGCTGGTGGTGATTTCCATTGATCTGCGTGGGCCGTGAGACCGTGAGTCCACTTGGGCATTTCATGTTCTTAGTTTGACTCTGCGTGGACTGTGAGACCGTGGACCATAAGTCCATTTCCTTATTTGGAAAGCCATGGACTGTTGATTTGTGAGTCCGCTGTGAAGAAAGCCGTGGACCGTGAGACCAGATCTGCTGTGTGAGAAAACGAGCTTGCGGGAATTGTGGATCTGTTGCTCATGACTTTGATTCCACTAACCAAAGGCTGTGTGGAGATTTCTGCCATCTGAGAAGCAGAAGCCAACGAATTTCCTTGAGTGTGACGAGGGCGAGTCAAATGCTGGGTGGGAGGCCACATACATAGTTGCTGGTTGAGGCAGCTTGCGTGAAAGCTATCGATGGACAAAATTAAGTCGATGGATTGCATTATGAAGCAACATAGCCAAGTTGTGGTTAAATCTGGTTAAATTTGGAAGCCTTGATACGTACGTAACTTCTGCCACAGAGGTGAGTGAATTCCATTTTGTTTTTTTTGTGTTGCTCTTCTCTATGCGACGTGGAGCTTGAAATCATAAAACACCTGTTGGGAAAAATACTGAGAGGGGGGGGGGGGGGGGGTGAATCAGTATTTACTACATATTCAAATATTTTTACTTTTTCACTCTCTAAAACCCATACGCTACTTTCCTTTAGTAAACTCGCGTATACACGCGGATATCCTTCACACAACTCGCGTATTAGCAGAGATCTAAATATGCAGATATTTATTATCTTAGTTCTTTGCAATATTCATTCATCTGATGTTAAGTTAACAATAAACATGTGTAGTAACAACAGAATAAACCATCACACAAAGCATCACACATGAACACCAGGATTTTTAGGTGGAAACCCAAGTCGGGAGAAAACCACCGCTGCAGTTGCTCAGCCTTCAATATTTTATTATAGAGAAAACATCTTACATCATATGTGCTGGTGCAGACTCCTACCAGCACGCAGGCACCCACCTGCGCTCGTTTACCAGCCTCTCCTGGAAGGGAGCTCCAACCCCCTGACTCGTTTACCAGCCTCTCCTGGAAGGGAGCTACGACCCCCTGCTCTCGTTTACCAGCCTCACCGGGAAGGGAGCTACGACCCCCTGATCTCGTTTACCAGCCTCACCTGGAAGGGAGCTACCACCCCCTGACTGAAGGCTACAACCCTCAGCACCACCTTGGACCACGTTTCATCAATTTTCACACTGGATCCAACAACTTCAATAGAACAACACTTGCATGCCACGTTTCATCATATTTTCAGACTGACCACCCACACATTTAATCTCACAATCATACAACCTAAACCGATACGTACCACTTAACCGTAGATTACATACTTGAATATGTGTTATAACAGATCGACATTTCATACCCCATGCTTCGAAGAAACCTATTTTCCAGGCCACGCGCTTCTTTCATTGATGCCACGCATATACGCGCCTTCTACCATACAAACCCACGTATACTTCGCACAAACACAGCCACTTACTGCGCATACGCGCTTTTCTCTTCAAATAAGCCACGTATATACGCGGCTCGCGGCGAACCAGCGTATATTTTTTCAAACACGGGCCGCTTGCAATTCTTCGGTGCGTACACATCACACACGTATTTACCCTTTACTTCGTACAGGATGTTCGCCTCATCTCGCATCTAATCATTCCATAAACAGACCTTAGTAAATACAAGTACATTTCAGATTCGTATCCCCTTCTTCATCAATGGGTGCATCATGCATTCAGATCTATCATTCAACTGTAACCCTTTCCATTAAGATATACTTCAGAGAGAAGTATTCATTCAAGCTCAGACATCTTGCACCCACTCTCATTCTTTGCACAATGAATTTCTTCTCCTTATATAGGTTTACTCTTTTTCAATACCATGAGCCAAAACCACATTACTTCCGATGGTATTCTTGGACGGGGTCACATAGACGAATCATTACTCAATACAATGGGTCAATACCATGGTGGTTACCCCTAGTTTTGTTCTTTGTGAGCGCTTTTGCCCATACGCGACTTGGCACGTTATTTCCCGCGTGCATACGCGACTTCTCCTAGACAAATCCGCGTATGCCTTGAGACATACTCTTTTCATCATAGATCTAGCACATACCGAATTCCTTTCTTCATTACCTTCTGTACTCACTGTAGATACATCAGATTTACATCATTTAACAAGTTCATCAAGACATATTCTATCAAGCACAACTTCATCAAGTAGGTTTCCATCATCTTCATCAAGTGGGACAACACTCAGCATCATATTGCTAACAAACATCATTTCATATCAGATTTACCTCATCTACCAAGTCCATCAAGTCAAGAATAACTTCATCAGGTGGATTTCCATCAAGGACAACACATGTCAATAGTCGCATGTCTTCATCTTCATTAAGTGGGTTGCCATCAAGGACAACACTCTGCATCATATTGCCAACAATCTCCCCCTTTGGACTTGATGGCAACCACGATGGTGTTTGATCACCACAACAGATAGGTACATTAAGAATACAACTCTCCCCATTATTTGACACCATTATCTTCATTCAAACACCATGTCACTCTTTCTCCCAAGAACCAACACATTCTCCCCCTTTTCTCTTCATGTAGAAGAAACGTTCTGCAGATCTGATGTATACTAAAGTGACCAAGCTCCCCCTGAGTTCATGCTGAATCTTCAAACATATTTTCCAATGAGGTACATGACTCTATGACTTTCCTATCACCAATGACTCATACTTACATCAAAGATCCATCCAAGTGGATTTACTTATGAGACTCAAGTACCTAACCAAGTGGGTTTACACATTTCAACTCAGCTACCCAACCAAGTGGGTTTACAAAATTTGACTCAGCTACCCAACCAAGTGGGTTTTCAAATTTGACAAGTCCTTACATGACTGAATATTACAATTTTACATCATGGGTCTCAACATGACCTTTTCACCAAATTACAAATATGACCAATACCAAAAAAAAACTCAAGAGAGATCATATATCAGAACCATCATAATGCCAACAATGCATTATACTCAGCAAGGCTAATGCTCCCCCTGAATTTGTGCAACTAAGCATCCTTTTCATATGACTAAGGCTCCCCCTTAGTTTATGCATCCTAAACACTTTCACCAACAAATCATCAAGGCATCTTTATAACATCAAAGATTAAAATAGTATTATAAGAACTGGAACACCACTAGAGATACCAAACAGTATCAGAGATACCAAACAACACTGCAGCTGTGTTGAAGAGAGCTGACCCCAAACAGAAATTTGTCAGCAATCAGACATACGCAGTTTTCTGTGCATGAACTCGCGTATATACGCGACTGTGTTTCAGGAAATCCGCGTATCCAATACCATCTTCTATATTTTAACCAGATCTGATCCTCTGTGAGAAAAAGACAATGTTCAACTTCGTTATGAGATATTGAATGTTTCCCTGGAGTGCAGATAGATAGAACAGTGTAGTTGTGTCTTCAAGCGTCATCCAACGGTTGAAGTATAAGCACATTAGTAATCAAGCCTTCAGATTCTTTGCAGCATTAATACAATCTTTCCAAGAGAAATTATCATACCAGAACAACATCTTCAAATATGTGTCAATCATCCACGTGATCCAATATCACCATGATCTTTAAGTTTTAACATGAAGTAATATATGTAGGCAAAAGATCTCAACCATAGTAACAAACTCTGCATGATCTATTCTTATTTCTGAATCAAACAACTTCCAACTCATCCATGTGTGAGCACAAAAGATACTTTTCAGTAAACAGGGATCAAAATCTCATCATAATAAACCATATACCAAGTCATCATCATTTGAGCATGAGTATCACAATAATCAAATAATAAGCAGTCATAGTGCCAACAATGCAATCATTAGTCTTCAACCTGCTGCTCCCCCTGAACCAGTGCTCTTTCTTAACTTGTGCAACCTGAATACGTTCACCAGCAAGTCATCAGCAACAATCTCTGCATGATCTGTCCTTATCTTCGAATTATAAGACTTCCAATCTCAGCAACGAATACTCTTCATCAAAAAGCAAACAGGACTAATCCATAATCTTCAACATAAGACATCAAGTATCATATCATCATTATTTAGAACTGAGGAATTAAGCTGATACAGAGTCAATAATACAGTTTTTAACAATCAGACTGATACTCCCCCTGAACTTCTGCTCCTGATCTTCAGCTGTCATCCCAATTCTCTAATCATAAATGCATACGCGACTGTGTCTGCTGGAACTCGCGTGTATACGCGAATTTTGTTCATCGAACCCGCGTATGGAAAGTGAAGCATAGAAATTTTTCACTTTCCTTCATCTCCCCCTGAACTTGTACTTCCTGTACCTGTCTTCTTCATATCAGATGCTCTGTCAGAAATACATATAACCAGAATAATCAAATCAATCATGAGAGTCATCATACATTGCTCCCCCTATGACGATACATTACTAAATCTCATAATGTATCCCACATCATTCCTGCAGTCAATCAGAGAAGTAAGCTTCGGAAGCGGATGACTGCAGTAGGGTCAATAATCCCTACGTTTCTGATCGGTCCTCCATCTTTTTCCAGATTTGTTTGATCCTTTTATTTGTGTGCTGGAAGTTATCCAATTTCTCATATCTGTTCAACCTGCATTCCTTTTCTACATGTCCATACTTGTTACAAGAATAACATCTCATGTGTCCAGAGAAATAAGCATAAGAATCATAATGAGTATTTCTAATCTTCCTCCTTTTACAATCAGTCGCTTTATGTCCATACTTGTTACATGAAAAACAATATCCCTTGAAGAAGCCAGAGTACCTTTCTATGTAGGAACTGTTTGTTCGAGGCTGAAATGATCTGCTCCTGCAATTTGCTGCAACATGCCCATAATTATGACATTTAAAGCATTCAACATTATTGACTGATTTCCTTTGAGATTTCATCATTGTTGGTTGACCTTTTGTTTTCTCTAACACTTCAAAGTTTTTTTTTTACATCCTTTGAATCTTTAGTACTTCCTTGTGAACTAGATTCTCCTTTGACCGTTTCATGAAAACCCAGACCAAGTTTGATAGAAGGAGACCTTTGACTACTAATAATATTGTCCAAAATCTTAGTACTATCTTGAAACCTCAAAAGTTTATCCTTTTCTTCTAATTTACCTTTGAGAATGTTTACCTCAACTTCCAAGCTTTGGCATTGCTTCATCATGCTCTCTTCTTTCCTTCTTCCGTCTTCTACTTGATCATTCAGATTTAGAATCTCTTCTTTCAACTCATTTTCTTGTTCTTCAAAATTTTGTATGAGTTCTCCATTCTTCTTATTTGATGCTTCTAGATCTGCTTTTAGGGAGACGATTTCTGCTTCAAGTTCTTCATTCTTCTTATTTGAATTTTCCAGAGTTATTTTGTGAGCGATGAGTTCTGCTTCAAGTATTTCACTGTAATTGGTTACTTCATCGTACAGCCCTTGATACTCATTTATTTGTTCTTTCATTCTAGAGATCACCTCTTTGTAGATAGAACCTTTCTCTTTAATTGCCTTTTGTTGTTCTTCAACTTTGATCTTGAGAGCTTCTTCTAGATCAATAACATTTCTTTCACTATCTTCATCATTGCATACACAAGAAAGTGAATCATTAGAACAATTATCAATACCTATTTTGTCTTTTCCATTTTCTGCTGCACATGTTTTCTGAGATATCTCTTTTTCAGTAGCCTTATTCTTTTGCTTCTTTCCCATTGCGACGGATCTCCTTCAAGCGATCAAACTTCTGCAGAAGGACCTGCTCTGATACCAATTGTTGGGAAAAATACTGAGAGGGGGGGGAACTAAAGATGATCGCATATTCAAATATTTTTACTTCTTTTTCACTCTCTAAAACCCACACGCTACTTTTCCTTTAGTAAACTCGCGTATACACGCGGATATCCTTCACAACTCGCGTATTAGCAAGATCGGAAAATATGCAGATGTTTATTAGCTTAGTTCTTTGCAATATTCATTCAGCTAAAGTTAAGTTAACAGTAAACATGTGTAGTAATAATAGAATAACCATCACACAAAGCATCACACATGAACACCGGGATTTTTAGGTGGAAACCCAAGTCGGGAGAAAACCACCGCCTCAGCTTGCTCGGCCCTTCAATATTTTATTATAGAGAAAATATCTTACAACATATGTGTCGGTGCAGACTCCTACCAAGACGCAGCACCCCCCGCGCTCGTTTACCCGCCTCTCCCGGAAGGAGCTCCAACCCCCGACTCATTTACCAGCCTCTCCGGGAAGGGAGCTACGACCCCCTGACTCGTTTACCAGCCTCTCCTGGAAGGGAGCTACGACCCCCTGATCTCGTTTACCAGCCTCTCCTGGAAGGGAGCTACTACCCCCTGACTGAAGGCTACAACCCTCAGCACCTCTATGGACCATGTTTCATCAATTTTCACACTGGATCCAAAGCTTCCTTTAGGACACAACTTGCAGGCCACGTTTCATCATATTTTCAGACTGGACCCACTCCACACATTTAATCTCAATCATACAACCAAACTGATACAAATTACTCAGAAATGTAGAATACAGATAGCAGTAACACAGCAGAACAGATCAGACATTTCATACCCCATGCTTCAGCAAACCCTAGTTTGCATACGCGCTTTCCTTTCACTGATGCCGCGTATATACGCGCCTTCTACCATACAAACCTGCGTATACTTCTGTACAAATTACAGAGCTAATTTCATTGCGCATTTTCATTCATAAATAATGGTTTAAATCTTATAAATCAATTAATGATGGACTAGTTTACATGGGCAATGATGTCTCATGTAATTTTGTGGGAATTGGAAGCATCCATATTAAAATGTTTGATGGGACAATTAAAATCTTAACTGATGTAAGACATGTGCCTGAACTAAGGAAAAATCTTATTTCTCTAGGAGTGTTAGACACAAATGGATATAAAACTTTTATTCAAGGTGGAGTAATGAAAATTTACAAAGGAATCTTATTAGTAATGAAAGCAAAGAAGGTTGGAAATATTTTTCAGTTAGAAGGAAGAATAGAGTCAGATCATGCTTCTACTATATCTGAAAACGACAATGATTCTATTCGAATATGGCATCAATGGTTGGGCCATATGAGCGAAAGAGGATTAAAAATTTTATTTGATTTTATGTTACTTCCTAGTTTAAAGTCTTTTAAGTTAGATTTCTGCAAACATTGTATTTATGGGAAACAAAGTAAGCATAAATTTAAAACTGGAAAACATACTAGTAAAGGAATCCTTGATTATATCCATTCTGATGTTTGGGGTCCATCTCCTACAACCTCATACGGATGATCATCATATTTTGTATCTTTTATAGATGATTTCTCTAGAAAATTATGGGTCTACATGTTAAAAAAAAAGTCTGATGTATTCACAGTTTTCAAGCAGTTTAGAGCATTAGTAGAAAATATCACTGGAAGAACCATTAAATGTTTAAGAACTGACAATGGTGGTGAGTTAAATTAAAAGGCATTTGATAATTATTGCAAGGAATTTGGGATCGAAAGACATAGAATTATTGCTTATACTCCTCAGCAAATTGGAGTTGCTGAATACATGAGCAAGACTCTCTTAGAAAGAGCAGGAATTATGCTAAGTAACACAAATTTGTAGAAGGAATTATGGACAGAAGAAGTATCTATGGCTTGCTATTTGATAAATCGATCACCATCAACTGCAATAGGATGAAAAATTCCTCAAGAGGTATGGAAGGGTCATAATTGTGATTATTCTAAACTAAAAGTTTTTGGTTGTGATGCATATGCTCTAATTCTGACACATTAGCATTCTAAATTAGATCCTAAATCAAAAAGATATATCTTTGTTGGATATGGTGATGGGATTAAGGGATACAGGTTGTGGGATCCTACTACTCACAAGATCATCATTAACAGAGATGTTAAATTTAATGAATCTTCACTTGATAATCCAGATGTAGATATTAAATTGAAACAGGAAAATGTATCTAAGTTTCAACATATTCAGTTTGAAACTAGTTCAAATACTAATGATAGTAAATATGAACAAGTTTCAGATGAAGATCATGAAGAAGTTCCTACAGATAATAATCAGAAAATTTTGGAAGAACCAGAAACATCTTTAAGAAGGTCCACAAGAATCAAATATCCTCCTAAAAGGTATGATGATTATGATACTTTAGTTGCTTTAACCACTAACGATGATGAACCTTTATGCTATTAGGAAGTTGTAGAAGGTTCTAACAGTGATAAGTGGAAAGAAGCTATGAAGGATGAGATGAAGGTATTAGACAAGAATGCCACATGGGACCTGGTAGAACTTCCTAAAGACAGAAAAACTGTAGGATGTAAATGGGTTTACAAATTGAAAAGGGGTGTTGATGATAAAGAAGACAAGTACAAAGCAAGGCTGGTCGCGAAAGGTTTTTCTCAGAAAGTAGGAATTGAATTTCATGAGATATTTTCACTAGCTGTTAAAATTGTTTCAATTTCGATTGTCTTAGCATTAGTTGCTTTACTTGATTTAGAATTACAACAACTAGATGTTAAGACTGCATTCTTACATGGAGATTTAGATGAAGAGATTTATATGGAACAACATGAAGGGTTTGTTCAAAATCGCAACAACAAATTTTTCTGCAGGCTCAAGAAATCATTGTATGGTCTGAAGCAGTTTCCGAGACAATGGTACAAGAAATTTGATTATTTCATGATGAGTCAAAATTATATAAGAAGTGAATATGATAATTGTGTTTACTTTAATAAATTAAGTAATGGCATATTCATTGTCTTAGTATTATATGTTGACAATATGCTTTTAGCAAGAAAAAGCATAACTGAGATCAACAGGTTAAAGGCTCAGATGGCTAGGACGTTTGATATGAAAGATCTAGGAGCAACAAGACAGATTTTGAGCATGGAGATTTTTAGAGACAAGAGCAATGGTAAGATGTGGTTATCAAAATAGAAGTATATTGAGAAAATACTCTTAAGGTTTGGTATGAAAAATGTGAAGCCAATTTTAGTCCCTTTAGCTTCCCATTTTAAGCTTTCTTCAAGTTTATGTCCTAATACAAATGAAGAAAAGGAATATATGTCTTGAATACCTTATTCTAATGCAGTAGGAACTTTGATGTATGCGATGGTTTGTACACGACCAGATATTTCACATAAAGTTGGGATTTTCAGTAGGTATATGAAAAATCCAGGGAAAGAACACTGGGTAGTAGTGAAATGGGTGCTTCAGTATTTGAGAGGCACAAGTGATTATTGTATCACTTATGACAGAATTAGTGAATTTGTTTGTAGATATGTTGATTCCGATTTTGCAGGTGATTTGGATAAGAGAAGGTCAACTTCAAGATATGTCTTTACTCTTGAAAGTGGAGCTATTAGCTGGATGTCAAAGCTACAGAACATTTTTGCTTTATCCACTACAGAAGCAAAATACATAGCTACTTCACATGCTTGCAAAGAAGCGGTTTAGTTGAAAGGTTTGTTTGGTGAGTTTGGTAGGCTACAAGACAACATAAAGTTATTTTGTGACAGTCAAAGTGCAATTCATTTGGCTAAAAATATATCCTATCACAGTAAATCAAAGCATATACCTATAAAGTAACATTTTGTAAGACAGGTTATCACTAAATGAGGAGTCTCTCTTGAAAAAGTGCATACAAAAGAAAACTATGCAGACATGTTCACGAAACCAGTTTTATTAGAGAAGCTACGATGGTGTTTGGCTTCTCTTAGCTTGCAGAAAAAATAAAAATAATAACTGGAACAAGGTATCAGGCTAATTGTTGTTAAGGTGGAGATTGTTGATATTTTTTTGATATTATTTTGGCACAAATCTCTTGGATAATGCCAACAATAGGTTTTGTTGCAAAACTAACGGCATCAAATCAACAAGAGGAGATAATTAATCCTATTTTGTTGTGATAGAATTTATTATTCAGTTTCTTCTCTACATCTATAAATTACAAGCTCATAGAGGAAAAACATATGAGATATGAGGGTGAGGAAGAGGAAGCACAGACGTGAAAATCTGCTGTTGTAATCTCTTGTTGCATTATAAGATAGTTGATACCTCTGTTTGGTGGATGTAGCCTAGATTGGTTGGGTGAACCACGTTAAATTATGTCTCTTTGTTTATGCTGTGTGTGATTTATTTTGTTTTTACGCTATGCTTAGCTTTGACAGAGAGGGATCAAATATTTTGGGTACAAACCATTTTTCAAAATTTTCACTTTAAAAAAGGTTCACACTCAATAGAATTGATGCCTCTTGGTGTTTGATATATCCATGTTAAGATGAATCTACACTAGTATATATAAATATCCTATGAAATATAATTTGAGAGATAAATAAAAGATATAATTAAACACCTTAACAAATAAAATAACATTTAAAGATTGTAGGGATGAGTGTGTCTAATATATGTATTGTATTGTATGCACATTTTTGTCCATATAAGAGATTAGGGTAAAATCAAATATTAAACTCTTTGAAAAAGAGATAGGGAAATGGACAAAACTCTTTTGAGCATGAGGAAGGGGTTATGAGGTTGGATGGAGTATGGAAAATATGGGATATGATGACACACAATAGAATGGGCACAAAAACTAAGAGGAACCTTAAGATTTTGTTGTTGGGTCATCAAAATGTGTGTTTCTTATATAATTTTTCGTATTCTTTGTTTCATATTTGCTCACTATTAATTCAAAGTCTGACCTTATTAAAGCGTTCACCCGAGTTTGACATTAGCTAACTTGAAATTTTATTTTTTTGCATATTTTCTAGGCATTTGGATGCATGGATAGGAGAATTATGTGCCTTTTAACCATTTCCTTGAGTTATTTTAGATCTACACTTCAGGGTGTGACTCCAGACTTGGTATTCGTTACAAAAGATTTGAAATAGGTTCTTGTTGTAGAAGGCGCAAAGCGATATTCATGGTGAATAACAAATTTATAATAGCTGGTTCCTAAACCACCATGTCACTTTTTTCCTAGGTCGTTGAGGATCTATGTTGTATGATTCAAGTTCACCACTTGAAACTGTGCACTTTATTTTGTAGCAAAGAAAAAAGCCAATTTGTAACTTTCAACACTAATGTAAAATGGTTTAAATTTATGACTTGAAGCTAACACATCTATTTAACTTGGGAACATTTGCATGATGTATAAATTGACTCCTTTCTATATGAAAAGGAGCGAATTATTATAATTTTAATCTCCGAACTAAAATACAGTAACATTAGTTAATATCAAGAGTATTTGATGTCCATTAAAATGTTATATGCGTGATTAAATTGTTTCTTGTGTTATTAGAGTTTCTTTAGGGGATACGTTATTTCAGGAGGGACCACTCCAAGAATATGTATCATTGTGTAATTATAATTGTAGTTAGTTAGATTATTATTTGATAGTATTTCAGATGTGGTAATTTTTGGATTACAATAATTGATATTGATATTTGATATCATTATTACATTGTAGTAATGTATGTTAAATGTTGTTGTTATTCAATATTTAGATTACAATAATTTGTGCTATTTGATATTATTACAATATTACAATAATTTCATGCAAACGATTGTATCAATTTTATTATTTAATTGGTAAAATGACTATTGATGTAGGTTAGGTAATTGTGTTTTGTTTTATTCAGTTAGACTATTGATTTTATTTACACTATAGATTATGCAGAGGGTTTGTTGTGTAGATTGAAAGAAGATTTCATTTTTGTTGTAGGATCTACATGGTTGACTTGCACTCTTCTAGTCCATGCTAAATAGGGAACCATATAGATTATCCCATATAGTTCATGGCACCATTTAGTGAAATGTTTATTTTAATTTAGACATCCTTCTCTTATTTGGTCTTTGTTAGTATAGTGCTATACATTTGGATTGATGACTTGTAACTCTATTTTATGTTTTTTTGAATTGTTGTAGCATAAGTTATTGTGTCTCTTTAATATAATTCATGATTAACTACATAATGCATGCTTACTTATGATTATTAGTATCCATAGTTGGTATTTCTTGACTCATTAGCTTGCATAGGTTCCTTTCACTCAAATAGTTAAATATATAGTTAAAGTAAAATATTTGTCTGATAAGAATTTGTGGCCTACACAAAAAGTGCATAATAGCCTTGAAACAAAAAGACTTACCATTGTTGATAGTTAATGTCGACACAAATTATTTTTTTATTCCAAGAAATTAATTTGCATTAGTGTTTTGATGCCACTATTGGGGAGGCTATTGCAGGGACAAATCAAGCAATGATTTTAATCAGAATTTAGTAACGAAAATTATTGGAAGGAGTTAAATTACTAAATTTTTCATCAAATTTCATTTAGAATAATCTGCATTTTAAAAGCATGAAGATAGTCACCTCTAACACAATGAATAAGGAACATTGAGACAAAAGGTAAGAACTGACACAATCATTGCGGAAAATTATGCGGCGAGTCCCTAATTCATTTTTTCCAAGTATTATAATATGCGTGAATAAAGGAAATAACCCCCAATCATTTGATGTAGTAAGCGACAAACATAATACTAACAAAGGTACAGGTGGACAAGGAGGACCATGAGGAAAAGGATGGTCCAAGACCTAGGGAAAAGAAAGGTTGTAGCTGATTCACCTTCCATTTTAGAAGCAGAAATATAGTACATTCCATATTTTGAAGGAAAAGGGGAGGATGAAGAGATAATCAATGGGAAACCTATTTTTGAAGGAAATTCTTCGGACAACCCAGTGGTTGAACTGAAAAAATCCACAGAGTCTAAAGAATCACGGACTATAGAAATATCAAATTACTCATAATTCATTATGGTAGATGAAGAAGGATCATTGAACATGACCTTTGAATTCCCCATTACAGATATCAAAGGTGAAGCCCTCATGTAGAACATCCCTCTCTTTGCTCTCCATAACTTCTATGGGTTATCTAGTGAATATTTTGACACCTTCCTATATGAATCTAATGTACTATGTTGAATCTATGATTACATATCATATTATTAGAAATTTAAATTATTTCATGTTACTCTTAAGGGTGCTACACTACATTGGTTCATGGCAGTAGGTGGGTAGACCATCAATTCTTGGAGTTATATTAAGAAAAAATTTCAAAAAAAATATCAAGATTATTGTAAGAGGAGGGACCTTCAAGAAGAAATGTTTTGAATGACTCAGAAGGAGGAAAAAATGTTTGGATGAATATATAGAATCATTCCAGTACAAGCTTCAAAGGCCAAAAATCATGTTGGACAAGAAAAAATTATAAACAGTATTTCTTAAGGGGATGAAGGGTGAATGCATAGATATTTTGAACATTATGAGTGGAGGATATATCTCTCAAGAAGAATAAGATGGCATCCTAGGAATTGTGTAGAAAATATTTAAGAGGAATATCTAATCAATGCAAATTATTGAGAGATATCCTCATGAGGATTTACAAATCCATTGTAGGAGGAATCTCCAAAGTAAAAATATGCAACATTTTGGACAACTTCAAAAAAAATATTCTCATTTCCTTGGCAATGAAAATTAACATTTTGCAAAATCATAAAAAATAAGCGTAAGTCAAAAAACAAATTATCAATATTTTTCCCATAGTGTATACAAAAGCATCCATTAAGAGAAATTTAACTTAACCCATTCAATTTTGCAGTATTTAAGAGCAAGAACAGTCTATTAAAAATTGTACCTCCTTGTCAAAAATGAAAGAAGCTTAGTAATTTCCATGATAAGAGACAAAGAAATTATGTTTCATTCCTAGAAATGGCATTGGAAACTATGACTAACAATTGAGAGTAAAGAACCCCCTCAATTTTCTAATTATTATTGGTATAAGAAGAAATTTAAGTATTATTTTTTGTATCAGACTCGGTATCCTCCAATTTCATGGAAAATTGGCCACCTCAACCAACCTTTTGGTTTCAATGTGTTGAAAAGTGCTGGACCTATTAACATTCAAAGAGGTATCACCAATATGTGGTCCCAATTAGACCTCACACCATTTGGGATAGGAGCCCCATCCGGAATACGACCCGATTATAATTTTCTTAAAGGTTTTCCTTAGCTCTAACTATCAGCAAGAGAGAGGAACATATATGCGCCTACGAAAAGAAAGTGAGTGTGCATGGTGATTGTTTGGTCTTAGGAGTGTCAAGGTTCTTCTAATTTGGAGGGAAAAAGAAAGTATACGAGAGAGGTAATAGTACCACCCTAGTAGAGACACACACACAAACAGGAAAGACTCATCTAACATCCAACAACATAGTCCACACAAATGTGATGGTTATTACAACCATTACAATACATTCTCAATATGATAAGCACTAAAATAACCAAAATAGTTCAACTATTTTAGTATAGGTGAAAACAAACAAGAATTACCAATATTCATAGAAGAACCTTACAAATATTCATAATCCATGCATGAATAACGTGATGGCCATCAGGCTTCATATATTAAGTAAAAATCCCAAGACACATGTATATAACGAACACCACGAAATCCAACACTGGAGCATTGGATCCACTACTTTCTCCCCAAAATAACTATTTTGTCTCTCTGATGCGCACTTGAGGAAGGTTGGATGAGGCTAGGCTCCTCGGTGGGGAAGTTTTCAAAATTTGGCTAAGTGTGGGATCCGAGCAGCTGATGTGAATAGTGTCTGTTACAAAACATTTTGTCACCATCCCTGCAATCCCTCATCCCACATATTGGAGGGTCGTTCCCTGACTTGTGAACAATGTCATACTTTGCAAACACCTTCTTTGCATCCTTTTGCATAAGGACATCATTTCTCCTGTTGGAAATTTCCTCAAAAAAGCACACAAAACCTATGTTTTGGCCTTGGTGTGGGTAGCCAGTTCACCCCTCGCACCGATGTGGAAGATTTGCACTAGAGCCCGTACCACCTGGCGCTATGTCTCAATGCAGTGCCCACGCCAAGCTATTTTAGGAATGTTTTTTAAAAATTAGAAGTGGAAGTTTCCTTCTAGCCACCTCAGGGATGATTCACTAGAAGTGTTTAAGTTGATCAGCCACGGATCTCTCTCTTTAGGCAGTGGTTTTTACCCCCCATGGAACACTCCTTAGAGATAGGCCTCCATTCCATGATTATAGGGATCCTAACCTCTCCCTCTCCCTCTATATAAACAGGCCTTCTCTCTTTATGAAAGCTAGCTGAACATATAGCTAAGGAGCTGAACTTGGAGAAGAATACTATAGATAAGTCATTGCTATTAAGAAGGTAGAACCAAAGAGAACTCCATAGAGAGAGTCCCGTCTGAATTCCTGACGAGCCTTTGTGAGATGTGCTCCGCTGGAACCCTGTTGGAGGAGACCGCAACATCGAAGCTTGGTTGTACTCTTCCTTTCATTTATTAATATACTCGACTATGGTGTTGGTTCCATCGTTATGTTATGTTGTTTATGTAATGCAATTGATTTAGTCCTCTTCTACTGACTGATAGTTAAGAATGTGAATTAGTATGTTGTATATCGTCGTTGTTTCTTGTGTGTGTGCAGGTGTCCGAGCATGAAAGCGAGCGGATCGTGACCTGTCAAAACAAGAGCAAGGAGTGAGCCACTTTTTCCCATGACAACGACAGCATAGGACCTCCGGTAAGTCATCTATCGAATCCCCATCCATTCGTTAACTAGGAATCAATATTATAGCTTGTCTTGTTTGTGGCTAGACCCACTATAGGGCTAGTGGGATCGCCTCTGTCCGCAGAGGGGATTTACCTCACCAACAAATTGGCGACTCCACTGGGGATCAGTGCGAGTTTTCCTTTCACCCATTAGGTATTCTTTTTGGTCTTTGCTTGCTTGTTTTTCCTTTTCTGATTATTCTACTAAGTCTAAGACCCTTGTTTAGCCCCAGAGGATCAGATTTGACTTCTGTCTTTCAAAATTTTCATTTTTCCTGAGTGAACAGGCTTGGTGCGTTTTATGTTTAGACAGACGTGCCGATTGGCGCTAGTTGCTAGTGTTGCACTCGCGCCATCCCTTGTTTGGCACTGATTACAGCCAAACAGTCACGCCGACCCCTGTAGGTTTTTAGGTTTGCTCTGTTTTGGAGATTTTTGGTCAGTGGTTGTGCTTCTGGGTTACTTTTAGGTATGAATTGAGTGCTTTGGGATTGTTTTTTATTGTGATTAGCTCTCTTCCTTCAGTTGTTTGTCTGTTTCTATCAGCATTGCAACCTTAGGGTTTTTAAGTGCTTTGATATGCTGAGCCTCCTGTAGGAGTTTGAGCCTTTTGTTTCGCAGTCAACTTCCTTCCTTGTTTGGTTTCATTCAGCTCCCTTGATCCGTTTTGAGTGATTGCATTGGTTGAATGATTCTTGCCTCTTTCGTTCAATTTTTCTTCTTGTCACTCCAAGCATAGATTACACTGCTTGTATGGGTCTGTTTTGAAATCTTTCTTTGATTTGAGAGATTGCAACATTTGTTTGAGTTTTGTTATGTTTGTCCTGAGTTGATTGAAATTGTTTCGCTTCAACTCTCACATTAATGTTCTTGAGCTAGTGTTTTGGTTTGTTTTTCATGTCATTTAGTGCACTGTTTGCTCTATTACATTGAAAAAAAAAAATTATTGTTTGCATTCTTGTTTGCATTGTGAAATTGGAAGTCTTTCGCATATATAGCAATGGGCAATTCTAGGAAATATTGCTCATTTTCATTATCTTGCATCGGATACTGTAGTGGATGTTTCCGCATGTTCTCATTATTTGCTATCGCTTGGAAACTCCTAACTTTCTCGTAGATAGCTTTTCATCGAACGAATGGTATCTTTTGGCATGTAGCTTGCATTTAGGGATTTTTGAGATCCAACATTCGGCAAGACCTTGGAATTGAAACGTAAATACAAGATCAACTTAAAATTTACTCAATTAACCTAAGACAACATTGAAACCTAACAGAACATCTAGTGGTCTAAGTTAGAGACGTGTTCTGGTGTCTTTAAACCTAGCAGCTATCGCTCGCCATCTGGCTTCAAACAACACTAGTATGGACTTGCGCTCCCCGTACCGTCAAGTATATAAAGGGAGACCCCTCTAGGTTGCAATCCTTTTATCCATAGGAAGCCGATTCTACTGCCTTGTAACCGTGATACACCGGACATAGCATTCGAGGAGACTACCTGCACGTACGTCAAGTCCTTGGTTATTCTTTTTTCATTTTATCACCAAGGTGTATATGGCAGTTCACGGAAACCTGGTACACCCTTTTACCTAGACTACCTGAGTAGTCATTTTCGATCTTTACTGACTCCATAAATTTGAAAAGATCATCGTTCACTTGTCCTTTCACGCTTGCTTAAAACTGAAAGTGACTAGAGTCATCTTTTGCCTGTTTCTTGACTCTTAAAACATGAAACAACGAAATTTTGGTTTCAATGTGGTAAAATAAACTACCTACGATTACACGCCCATTAAAGTTTGATCGCTTGGCCTGTCTTTGTTTGCCTTGTTTTTTATCCAAGAATCTTCGTTTTCGATCTTTTTTCCTTTTCTAGTGTGCTACAGTCACAGTGGTGGAACCATCGGTTTCATCTAGTGGTAGTCCTTTCTCAGATGATTCATCTGAAACTTCTCAAACCTCTAGGTCTGCCGAGCTTCAGCAACCTATCCTCCTGTCAGAGTACCCCTTTGGAGAACCAGTTGAGTTTAGTTGGCCTCTTTCAAACGCTTGGTTTGGGTTTGGGGTTGGGGAGCATTTTCCCCCTCTTACATCGAGATCATCATTTTTGGCTGCCACCATACCTCCTAGCCCTCGTAGTATTTTACAAGATCTCACGGCGGATTCAGACATGGGCTCATCTGGTCCTATTTGCAGTGAGGGGATTCCTGTTTCTGATGAAGAATACCAAATTTTCCTGGAAAACATCCCTCAAGATTCTGCTCAATCTTCACCATCGGTGTCACTTCCAGCCAGATATAGGTCTTTGGGTTAGATTATGGCTGGTATTGCCTCCATGGCAACATCAACTCCATCAAGGGGTCTGGTCCTTCCATTATTAGGGATATCGCCAATGACACTTGTCTCGTCAACACCTTTTATTACGTCTGTCCCAACTAGACCTACTATCTGCATGGCTGCATCGGCACCGGTTGTCACCACTCAGTTGTTGGGGACTTCGCCTTTAGTAGAGACGTCAATTGCCATGGCAATCCCCGACGACCTGTCTTTCGAGGAGCATCAACTGGCTACTCAGCAACTGAGCTCCCAGACTTACCAGTCCCCTCAGGATTCTGGTGAGCCTTATCTTTCTCATTATGACACGATCGATAACGCCATTTATGCACTTCCATTTAATTATGATGAGTACTAAAACCCTATATATTTTCCTGCTCTGGAAGCTTATTAGTTCCTTTCCGATTTTAGAACTACCTTGCCAGTGTAACCTTCTAACCAACAGGGACAACCCTTTCAGGGACAACCTTCAGTTCGGAAACGGTATGCTTATGACCCACAAAGACAACCCTTTCAGGGACAACCTTTGGTCCAGCAAGGGTATGAATATGATCCGCAAGGACAACCCTTTCAAGGACAACCTTCGGTCCAGCAAGGATTATTTTACGGTCCGCAAGGACAGTCTTACAATCCACAAGGTCAACCTTTATAAGGTCAGCCTGTGATCCAACCTAGGCAACCTCAAGGACCTATTGGGAAACCGATATATCAACCAGGGCCTTCATATGGTCCTGGGGGAAAAATTTATCCATCTCAAGGGCGACCCTTTGTGCAACCACAACAGCCATGCCTTCCAATTGGTCCAAATGTTGCATAACCAGGGCCAACTTATGGTCCTGCTCCAGGTCAACCTAGTCATCAGGTACAACTTGGCCCATCACAACCAAGGCCATCTTATGGTCCTGCCCCAGGTCAACCTAGTCATCAAGCACAACTTGGTCCATCGTAGCCATCAAGCCAACCTGCTCCGTAGGGGCAACCTGGTGGCCCTAATAAGTTGGATCAACCAGTGCACCTGATTTATCCAGCTCAACAGGGCCCTACTTATCAGCAACCCATTCGACCGCAAGGCACTTATTATCCTCGAGGTCAATATAAACCAGTTTACAATGTGCCTCAAGGTTCTGCTTATTACCCTCAACCGCTAGGCTATACTTACATTCTGCAGAAAAATATTTATGCTGCTCAATCAGGACCCTCATATACTCAGAATCAGTATGCTGGTCCTCAACCTTCATATCCTGGTCCTCAGTCGCCATATCAGCCGAACTATCTAGCTTATACCCCTTATGGTCCGAATCCTTCGGGACAGAACCAATGGGGGCAGAGTTACTCTCAACCAGGATGGAATGTGGGTATGGGTCCTTATCGAGGAACTGCTATGCCTTTCAACCCTCAATTACCCTTTCTCGCCACGTTGGAATTATTGGATGTGTCCAAATTAACGAATGATCCCATCCTTCATATTCCATATTGGCCTCTAGTTCCAATCAAGGTTCCTAGTGATTGCCCCAAGTTTGAGGGCAAGGCTGGAGAAGACCTCCAAGAACATGTCATGACATACCATTTATGGTGTTCTTTCAATTCTTGGGTAGATGACTCTATATGACTTCGTATTTTCCAGCAAACTCTCACTGGAGCTCCTGCTAAGTGGTACATCGAGTTGTCTCGCGGAATCTTTCAAGATTTCAACTCTCTCGATATGGCCTTCCTTACTGATTTCCAATTACTGGTTCGTTATGAAGCCGGGACGCATCTCCTAACATCCTTGAAACAGGACCGGGCTACCCATATCTCAGACCATATTCATGAATGGAGACGTTGTCGCTGCCTGATCAAATTCGAAATTCCTGATCAGCTTCTTACCCATTGGTTTACCACCTATTTTGTCAATCAAATTGCAAAAGACATAGCCATGGGGGCATGTGTTACCGAGGAACAAACCATTGCTCGTGCCCAGTACCTTGATTTAGTGTACTCTCAATCAAGCATTTTGTATGATATCTTGACTGATTCCCTGTGACCTGGGACCTCTAAAGCACCAGCCACCCCATCCGTTGACGACATTATTGGTTCCGTGTCTTGGACTTCACGTAAGTCTTCCAACACTGGGAAGCAAAAATCAAATTCTTCTAATGATTCTCCTTCTCAGCCTACCCTGGATTTTGGAAAAACCTCGGAGGTCAACACCATTTAGGCCAATCCTACGGACAAGACATCCAAGGGTAAAAACAAGGGCAAAGGCAAGGCCAAAGCCAATGCCCCAAAACCAGAGTCGTCTAAACCTTGTGCCGATGACGGTTCACAGTGCAAGTCGAAGTATCATTGTCTGATTTGTGATGAGGAATACTACACTAAGGATTGTCCTAGACGAGCCGAAGTTAGTAAATTACTCAAAGGAACTAAGGGAACTCCGACTATCCTCAAGGAACCTTTTCCATCTCAACAAACTCAGATGGTCAATCAACCTACGCCATCTGCACGGTTTGGCTCTCAAGTCTTCATGTTGAATGGTTCTGCACCTGTTTCCATTGCTACTCGGTCGAAAGATTATACTGGATCACGCCAGGCAACCGGGAAAGAGATCGTTGATGGTCCTCCTCCCCCACCTGCCTCTGGTCATCTTGAAATTGAAAGGCCCAGTGCTGAACCCGTTGTACGACCACCTTCTAAAGGTTTTATCCAGAAATATTCTTATAATCCTAACGCCCGTGCTGCTCAGCATTACAGTATTGTTGATGATTTACCACAGGCACCATCTGTGATGTCCACGTTAGAAGTGCTTCAGAGTTGTCCGTCTCAATGGAAATCATTATTATCTGTGATTGGTGGGATCGATCCTGCTAATTCTAGTCTTCTCTCTTTCGACTTAGAGAATTTCGTTCCCTGACTTCCGCACCAGATTGCGCTTGTCATACAAGTCGGCATTAACGGTCTCAACATCCATAGAGCCATTATGGATGAAGGTGCATCCACCTATGTCATGTCATCTGCTTGCTGGAAGGCTATTGGCTCTCCAGCCCTAACTTCGTCACCTAATGCCCTTGAGGCATTTGATGGAAGGGAATAGAAACCCTTAGGTGTTCTCGTCATATTTCCGATCACATTGCAAGGAAATATGGTCAATGTCGAAGTAGAAGTAGTTGACGCTAAACTCAATTACAATCTTCTACTCAGTCGCAGTTGGACTCACGCTATAGTGTGAGTTCTGTCCACCCTCTTTCATCTTCTAAAGTTTACACATAAAGGAAAAATCATTACTGTCGACCAGTTGTCGTTCTTTACCTCATCTTCTGAGAACAACATTCCATACGTGGATCAAATTCCTTCTCCCCTCGACAGCATAGGGCCGGGTCTTTTCAAAGACCCCACCCTCATGGGTATCTTTCCCCTTCCGCCACCAAATACCGTTCAAGTTAATGTGATCTCTTGGTCGGATGATCCGTGGATCTTCCCTTTACCTGAACAGGTTGATTCATTTGGAGATTCGATGCCGCTCAGTCTAATTGAAATGAATTATTGTGAGCTTGTAGCTGCATCAGATTATTCCCCTTCTGAAGAAGCTCCTTTGAGCATGTATCTCGATGTTTATTCTCAATCCCCCTAGCTCGACGATACATATTCGACTGATCCTTTGAAAGAAGTGTTTCCATCTGATGAGGCTATCGTGGAAACCATCTCTCTCGAAGACTTACCGTGGAGCAATGGGCATCATCGTTCCTCGTTTATGCCTGGCCTTGGGGCAATGTCTAACTGTCTTGAGCATTTTGCGTCTCAAGTTCTTTCTTTTCCACTTCAAACGCCTATCTTGACTCACGAAGTCTTCTCCGAGGGTAACTTGAGTAACATCACCTAGACGATGCCTATCGACATTTCTGTGAAACCGAGAATTGTTGAGAACATCCATGTCGGAGTCACTTGTTCTTCCGATGAAGTCCACGTGTATACTAGCCTCTTTCACGAATTCTGTGATGTTTTTGCCTGGTCTTACGAAGAGATGCCTGGAATCGATCCTATTATTGTGGTGCACGAGATTCCCACCTACCCCGGTGCAAAGCCTGTTCCCCAGCATCTTCGTTCAGTGCATCCTCGGAAAGCCGCTGCCATAAAATCTGAAGTTGAAAAAATTCTTAAAGTGGGTTTCATTTATTTGATCCCTCTGATAGAGTGGGTTTCTAACATTTTTCCTGTGGATAAGAATCAGGGAACAATTCACGTCTGTGTTGACTATCGCGATATTAATAGGGCCTGCCCTAAGGATAACTGTCCCATCCCTTTCATCGATCAGATCATTTACTATCACAATTGTGCAGGGAGTGAGATTTTTTCCCTTATGGATGGATTCTATAGCTATAATCAGATGAACATCCTCTTGTCCGATCAACACAAGATCGCTTTTATCTATCCTTGGGGAACGTTCGCATATAAGAAACTCCCTTTCGGCTTGAAGAACGTTGGGGCTACGTTCTAGCCGGTGATGTCTTATGCCTTTCACGATATTCGTCATATTGTTCAACCATACCTGGATGACCTTCCAGCTCATTTAGCTGTGCGAAAAGACCATCCGGACCACCTCTACCAGATCTTTCTTCACTGTAGATGCTACAACATTCGGCTCAATCCACATAAATGCATCTTTTGCATCGACTCTGGTAGACTGTTAGGGTTTATCATATCCAAAGATGAAATTAGCCTTGATTCGCTTAAGGTTGAGGCTATTGTTAATCTCCACTCTCCATCCTTGTTACACAAGCTCTAGAGTCTACAAGAGAAATCAAATTTCTTACGAAGTTTTATCCCGAACTATGCTGAAGTAGCCAAAGGGTTCACATGAATTTTAAAACAGGATGTCCATTTTTGTTGGGATGAGATTGCTCAGCAATCTTTTGATACGCTTAAGATGTTGCTTGTTAATTCTCCTCTATTACATCCTCTGAATTATCATTGTGAATTCACCTTCTATATAGCTGCCGCCTTAAGTACGATCACCATGGTTTTGGTTCAAGATGATGATGACGGTAACGAGCATGTTATTTACTACTTGTCTCGAAACCTTCTTGAGCCTGAAACGCGTTATGCATATGGTTAGAATTTAGTGCTGGCTGCGGTCCAGGCTATCTAACGTTTTCGTCATTATATCCTTTTACGGACGGTAACCGTGATTTACGATTGTAACCCCATGACATATATTATATCTTGACATTTGCTGCGGGGAAAGTAATCGAAGTGGATCATTATCCTCCAAGAGTTTGATTTGGAATTTACTATCGCCAAATCAAAGAAATCACTCATTTTCGCTGATCTGATTTGTTCTCTCCTCGCTGACTCTGCTCCTTATTCCGAGGATCATATTCCGGACGAAACTCTTTTCTTGATTAGCACCCTTGATCCATTGTACAATGATATCATCAGGTACCTCTAGACTTCTACTTTTAGGTCTGAGTTGACCAAAGATGCCCGACACCGCATTCGGCATCAGTCGCAACCTTATCGTATTATTGGAGATACCCTCTATCATGTTGGAGTCGGTTTCATGCTCCTCCGATGTCTGACCCTCGAGGAAGTTGAGAAAGTTTTAAATGACTGCCACAGTGGTGCCTGTGGAGGTCACATGTCTGGCTATGCCACCACATAGAAGATCCTTCATGCTGGCTATTTTTGGCCGTCCATTTTTAAAGACTGCATTGTCGCCGTACGCAAATGCCATGCGTGCCAGATATATCAATGCAAGATGCATGCGACACCTGTTCCTTTACACCATGTCATTATCGTTGGTCCTTTTGCCAAATGGGGCATTGATTTTATGACGTGTAACCCTCGCTGGGCTGGGGGGCATGCCTATATTATTGTCGCCATTGATTATTTTAAAAAAATGGGCCGAAGCAATGCCTACACTGGCTGTGGACGGTAAGGTAGCAGCGCAATTCATATTCAATCATGTTATTTATCGGTTTGGTGTCCCTCAAGCCATCATTACCGATTATGGTTCACATTTTTGGGACTACATGATGGCGAAGCTGACGTCTAAGTTGGGTCTGCATCACGACAACTCAACGCCATATTACCCTCAAGCTAACGACCAGGTTGAAGCCGTAAACAAAGTACTCATTAAAATGCTTCAATGAACAATTGGGATCCATAAATCAAATTAGCATCTCATGTTGTTTTTAGCTCTATGGGCTTACTGAATGTCGATTAAGAGTGCAACCGGATTCACCCCGTTTCAGTTGGTGTACGACTCAGTCTGGAAGCTACTCTTCCGATTGAGTGTGAAATTCCTTCACTCAAATTAGCTGTGGAATTACTGCCTAATAATTGTCCTGAGGAAGAGCGCCTCCTCTATTTAGAGAGATTGGATGAAACTCGTCGCTTAGCTGTTTTGGTCATCGAAGCAAAAAAGAAGCGAGTTAAAGCTCACTTTGACCAAACAGTTTCCCCTTGTTCTTTTATCGAAGGCGACCTTGTTCTCCTGTACGACCAAGTTCATGACAAGCTAGGGGTAAGTAAATTCCAACCCATGTGGCATGGGCCCTACATCGTCAAATGTGTGTTACAGAATGGGGCTTATGAGCTTATTTATTATGAAGGTTATCCCTTAGCACAACCTAGAAATGGGTTGTATCTGAAAAAATATTATGCTTGAGTCATTCATGCATGATATGTTTACATAGGTGATTTTTTTCATTTTTGTGCATGTTTAGGTTTGATTGTAAGCTTTTTTCGGCTTTTTGGGTCTTGTTGGTTATGCAGATGTCTATTGCCCCTTATGTTGGTTTCGAGGATGATGCTTCCCACAGTACCAAGAACTTGTCTTTGGCATCCTGGGTAATTTATAATCCTGCTGGTGAGTTGATTAACCTACAAGGTATTTGTCTAGGACGAACTACAAACAACGTCACTGAATATAGTGCTGTTGTGGAACTATTAACTGAGGCAGTTAACCTCGGCATACGTGCATTTCTTGTAAATCTAGATTCAGAGCTTGTTGTTCTTCAACTTAATGATCATTATTCAGTCCGAAACCCATGCATTTTGAGATTATATTTACGTATTCGTTTGCTTGAAAGAAATTTTGATTTCATCACATATCAACATATACCAAGACGAATGAATACATTAAATGATGCAATGGCTAAAATTGTATTAGATAGACATTTGCACAATTTATAAAACATCATCATATGAAAATAGACCCATGTAGAAAACAAATGTATATATATATATATATATATATATATATATATATATATATATATATATATCGATTTTTTGTTGCGTGTGCATCAGAAAAACCCAAAAAATATATATTTATGTTTCAGTTACATCCCGAGACAACATGTCTCTCAAAAATATGTGGAAATAAAAAGCCTAGGTGCCTAATCAGCATGGTGCTCATGATAGCACGTCACTTCCCGTACCAACCGCCTCAGCAAACGGTGGATATGACTTGGCACCCCTACGGTATGCCTCTGGTAGGCCCGAGGAACATCATCAAGGTGAGCATATTCCGGGATCCCATGGGCGATCCCTTCCATATTTTGTACTATCTCCTCCTCACTGCCCTCACCATGAGAATTGAAGTCACGAGGAGTTCGCCTCGCTATCGGCGACATACCTGTAGGCCTCTCTGGGCCAACATCTGCATACATATAATATTAACTGTTACAACATGCATATATACCAAAAAATCATAAAATCATGAAAATAAAAAATGAGCCTCACCTAGTTCTTCGTCCTAATCCTCTCCCTCCGGGAGTGGGAGGTCTGGATCACCGGTGAAGTCTGTACCAGAATAGGGCCATTCCTCCACGACAATCAGTTGTCGGCGGAGCCAATTGAAAAATTCCGGCCTCCAGGACATCTGTTGGCTGCCCCCTGCTCTAGGCATTAGTGCAACCCATCTCGCCATCTATGGTTCTCTAGGTGGTGGCATCGGGACCATGACCTCCTAGCGTTGGAATATTGATGATCATTCCAAGAAGAATGATACCAGAATCGATCCATATCCAAACTGTTTCAGTTTTCCGTTCTTGCACTTGGTGAGTTGTCGCTTAATGTTAATAGTCATAGCCTCTACCCAGTTGTAGAGAGTCGAGTTCATGCACTCTGAGGCAAGAATCAGTTGTGTTTTTGTGGCCTCATGCGGTGCTTGCGATCTTGCAGCCCACGTGATAGTGTGCAGCACTAATTTTAGTGCCAGATTAGGGATAGTTTGGATGTCAACTTTTCCACTCCCTATTCCTTTTCATGCCCCTCGACACACCCTGTCAATCACCATTCCCATGCTTTCCTCAGAAGGACGGGTACCGGTCATGATAGGGACTGCACCCCTATGTGACAATCCTGTGATAAAATAGACATTGGAAACTTCAAGTTCGAGTTCTTGATCTCAAATCACAAATTTTTCTTGGTCTTCATCCCAGATGCTTATCAAATATTGAAGTAATTCCGACTGAGCTCGGAGACATGCCTATATTATCGTCGCCATCAATTATTTTACAAAATGGGCCAAAGAAATGCCTACACTGGCTGCGGACGGTAAGAGAGAAGTTCAATTCATATTCAATCATGTTATTACTCAGTTTGGTGTCCCTCAAGCCATCGTTACTGATCATGGTTCACATTTTCGGGACTACATGATGGCGGAGCAGACGTCTAAGTTGGGTCTACGTCACGATAGCTCAATGCCATATTACCCTCAAGCTAACGTCCAAGTTGAAGCCGTAAAAAAATTTCTCATTACGATGCTTCAACGAAAAATTGGGATCCATAAATCAAATTGTCATCTCATGTTGTTTTCAGCTCTATGGGCTTACCGAACGTCGATTAAGAGTGCAACTGGATTCACCCCATTTCAGTTGGTGTATGGTCTAGAAGCTACTCTTCGGATTGAGTGTGAAATTCCTTCACTCAAACTAGTTGTGGAATTACTGCCTAATACTTCACCTGAGGAAGAGCGTCTCCTCTATTTAGAGAGATTGGATGAAGCTCGTCGCTTAGCTGCTTTGGTCATCGAAGCAAAAAAGAAGCGAGTCAAAGCTCACTTTGACCAAATAGCTTCCCCTCGTTCTTTTATCGAAGGAGACCTCGTTCTCCTGTACGACCAAGCTCATGACAAGCTAGGGATAGGTAAATTCCAACCCATGTGGCATGGGCCCTACATCAACAAATGTGTGTTACAGAATGGGGCTTATGAGCTTATTTATTATGAAGGTTATCCCTTAGCACAACCCATAAATGGGTTGTATCTGAAAAAATATTATCCTGGAGTCATTCATGCATGATATGTGTACATAGGTGATTTTTTTCATTTTTGTGTATGTTTAGGTTTGATGTGCTTTGTAAGCTTTTTTCTACTTATTGGGTCTTGCTAGTTATGCAGATGTCTATTGCCCCTTATGTCGGTTTCGTGGATGGTGCTTCCCGCAGTACCAGGAACTTGTCTTCAGTAGCCTGGGTAATTTATAATCCTGCTGGTGAGTTGATTAACCTACAAGGTGTTTGTTTGGGATGAACTACAAATGTCGCTGAATATAGTGTTGTTGTGGAACTATTAATCGAGGCAGTTAACCTCAACATACGTGCATTTCTTGTAAATCTATATTCACAACTTGTTGTTCTTCAACTTAACTGTCATTATTCAGTTCGAAACCCTTGCATTTTGAGATCATATTTACGTATTCATTTGCTTGAAAGACATTTTTATTTCATCACATATCAACATATACCAAGACGAATGAATACATTAACTGATGCAGTGGCTAACATTGTATTAGATAGACATTTGCACAATTTATAAAACATCATCATATGTAAACAGACCCATGTAGAAAATAGATGTATATATATATATATATATATATATATCGATTGTTTGCAGCGTGTGCATTGTTGTGGATCATCTACATATCCTTTTAATTTTATATTAAAAATAAAAAAAAAAATCTGAAATTGAAAGAAAAAAAAATATGTTAAAGTATTATAGTTTTATACTTTGGCATAAAAATAAAATGTTTTTAGTTTGATGTATTAAAGTTTAACTGTTTCAAACTTTGTACAAGTGGTTTTTATATCCAAAGATTAAAGGCCGATCAATTCAATAGGTAGAGAGTGTTGATATTAAAATTCTAAACTAGATGACCCAAACCACAAGCACTACCAGCATGAGAGTTAACGAAACGGGTGCCTCTGTAGTTGACTGGGTTGACTGCGGAGGAAATATATATTGATGGTGGATCGACTACGAGGGCACCAGCCGGAGTTCTTAGCCATACCTTGAGATCCCCCGCAGTGACGTCATATGCCAAATGGAAAAAAGCTATTATTCATGTCAAATCAATCCAACGGTTAAGTGACACGTTGCGTAGGCATTTAATACAAAAGCCACACCACCTATTTGGGGTTATTTTTCATTTTGTTTTCAAAATATTTTGAAATTTTTTGCATTTCGACCTGTTGCATTCTCTCGTCACCTTTATGTTTTCAGTCACCTTGCAAGAGTATTCCTTCAGCTCATTTTCTAATCATGGCTAAAAGGTCTTATTTTTCTGGTTCATTGAGCCATATTCCTCTCATGGATAATGAGAGAGACATTCAAGATACTATGTCTTCAATAATGCATCTTCCATTCTATCAACAAGTTGTCTTGAATAATGATAATTCCCCTATCTATTCTGCCATGATAAAAGCTGGAATCCTTTCTGCATGCATCCCAAAGACCCATTTATTCCCAGATTTTATCTATTGGTTGGTTTCCTCAATGTATCCCAGAAAATGTTTCGTAATGAATTACCAAGGAGAAAATGTTCTGCAGGCGTCTACCCAATTAATCCGCCAAGCCCTGTGTTTTCCTGAGGCCGAATCATCAGTTCAATTTTCAGAAGATTCACTGATTAATTACTATGAAAGCCTTACAGGAAAATAATTCAAATAGTTTATGTTTCATTTGAACCCTAATATGAAGCAGTTTCAGCCAGAGTGTGGAGAATTTACTATGGGATTTTTCGACGAAGAGACCCGGCCTGTATTGAGTAGTATTGCTAAAATCTTCGGCAAAGAAGATGACGTCACAGTGGACAAGTCAGTCCTAGGAATTTTCACCATGATGATGAAGCCAGGAATGGTCCTAGATATTCTATCCTTTTGGCAAGACGCATTCAACTCACAGTTGATGAGTCTTTCACTAATAGGTTCTTTTAAATTTCCCTCACTGATTGTATACTTATTTTTATATCAGAATGTTGAGGAATTCATGCAGTTAGGTATAAATATAATGGATGTAAACAAGCATAGAGATTTAGTTATATTCTGGACAGATATAATCATAAGGGAGAAGAATGAAGCGGGGTTATTTGATTTTGCTAGTCAGTATTGTTGAGCCCCAAAGATGTCCTTTTCTTTCACCAAATTTCACTTCATTTCCTTTGTCCTTTATTAGTTATAGGCTTGAAAGATCAATAGGATTGATTAAATTTACTTTAATAATGCATACAATGACTGGCTTGCTATACTTTTATGGTTATGTTGTTATAGTGATTTTTGATCAGACTTAGCTACAGAATGCAACCATTCTGTAGCTAGTCGCCTATTCCGCAGCTATCTTCATGTTCACACAGGTTACAGGTGTCACTTAAAGGAAAAACGCATATGGTTGAATTCCACAGCACTCCTACATCATTTCTTGCCCTCTACGAAGTCTGAGGAAAAATCTACAGGTGGTTATGCACGTGGAGGAAACCAAAACTAAGAAGTGGATTCCTACCAGGACAAGAACTCTACAGATGTCTTTAGCAAAGTACGAGGCCTCCACAAGTGTTCTAATTTGATTTTAATTGAAAAAGACACTTATCCATACTTCTTCTCCAGGACAGTTATGTATTCTCTTATAAGAATAACTTGGGAAACTAAGAGATAGTTAGCTAGATTGATGTTTTATTGTTAAGTTGTCCAAGATCGTAATACTCTGTTTTTGAAGCATTTTCCTTTAATGAAATAAGAAAAACTTTAATACATGATCTGAAGAAATCTTGAGGATATTCGTGTGCTAATCTAGTGGTAGAGGGCCCCTACTGCCCGAGAGGCTCTGTGCATATTTTTTAGATAAGTAACTTTAGCTCTGTTTCGTTCCTAATTTAGGCAGTTTTCTGAACTTTATGTTTTATGCTCACTTACCTCGAATGGTATAGCCGGTCTTGTTCTTATGAATTGTTCCAAAATATCACTAACACTGGATGAGATAGAGTTGTATTATTTCAGAGATTAATTGCATTTTAGTTCAACTGTAGTATTTCGGAGGTTGATTGCATATTAATTCGGTTCTGTTTAATGTATTTTAAGTTTTATTAGCTAGTTGTATTCTAGTTCTGTTACATTAGACTTAAAGGCCTTCATTATTTACAAACTTCTCTTGTTTTAAATCTCTGCTAATACATCATTATCATAGGAACAAGAATTGGTAATGTCATTTTGAAGTCTTGACTGCTCCGCAATTTCTCATAAATTTACAAACTTGCCTCTTTCCAAAACTATTCCGAAATATTTCTAACCTTTGAATGAGGTTTAATAGTGACATTTTGAGTTGCAGAATGGATTAATTTTAGTGTCATAAGTTAATTTAGAGTAGGGTTCCTTACTATGTTACAGACAATCTTTTCCAAATGTGTTCCAACAAATTTCTAACCATGGATGAGATTTTCTCTGTGATAATTGTAAGTTGTTGTTTACTTAGAAGAACCTCATTGCATTAAACTTATACTTTTCTCAAGTTGTTCCAACATACTTCTAGTGAAATGAATTGGACTGAGTTCATGTTATGAGTTATTTTTCTTGTCAAGTTTTGAAATATGTGAATTAGCAGTTTCTGTTTCTTAGGTGCCATACATAGTTTAGAATAGATTTTGCTTTGTTTTAGTGTGACCAATAACTTCTCTTTGTCAAACACTTAGTTCTTTTCCTCTTAGCATAAAAACACAAAACCAAAAACATTAGAAAAACACTAAACACAATGAAGTAGGAAGCAGATACCTAGGCACATATAGTGCACTTCACTTCAACAGTTTACTAGCCCTGGTTGACAATTTATGACATCAATTTAGGAACACTAAGTTGAGCAGACATTTTGGCGCCGTTGTCGGGGAAGTGTAACTAGGTAGCCTTGTTTCTTACCTCCCAAAAAAAATGATATGCGTAGAGAAAGAGACTCAAGGGGTAGATTCATAAAAAGCAGAAGCTTGATTCCTAGAACACCACTTGTTCCATCAAGACCAACAGGTAGCACACCTCCAACTCAAACCCACATCCCATCCTATACTGATCACAGACTTCTAGAAGGCTTAAGATAAGATACTCCATCAGAGAGACCTTCCACTTCATCCACTGAACTTGTCTTAGAAGAATATTCAAGGACCCCTGCTAGAGACCTAAACTTTTCCACTTCCACAGGAGAATCAACCATGGCAGAAGAAGGAGGAGGAGGAGTCTTTAATGGAGAACATACACTATTTGGAGGGGGTAGAGGTAGAGGTAGAGGAGAAGGAGGTAGAGGTGCAGAAGGAGAAGGAGGTAGAGGTGAAGAAGGAGGCAGAGGAAGAGGTAGAAGGGAAATGAGAAGCTCTTTTGGGTTTCCTATAGTAGATGAAGAAACCAATGCAACTATGAAAGACATTTCACCCTCTGTCCTTCCAAACTTTTATGGACTCAAAACTGAAGATCCTGAAACCTTCCTATTTGAATTTGAAGTCCTATGTAGAACCTATGACTACTTACAAGATGCTCAAAAACTTAAACTATTCCCTTCAAAATTGAAAGGAGCAGTATTAAAATGGTTTATGAGTCTGATCAACAGTTCTATTAGGACATGGGAAGACATGAAACAAGCATTTCTAGAGAGGTATTTGGATTACTGTATGCCAGTCAACCATAAGGAGGAAGTGTTTAAAATGCTACAAAAAGAGGATGAAAACCTAGAAGATTTGTTGGATAGGTTTAGCTACAACATCAAAAGAGAAAAAATGGAAAACTTAGACCAAGATACTTTGAAAGCTCTCTTGTTGAAGACAATCAAGGATGAATGGTTAGATATCCTTAACATGATGGGAAAACGAGATATATCTCAGCCCACATTACCTGAAATAACTGAATTATGTATCAACCTTTCAAGAGAGAAATCTAAAACTGTAAAAGGACCAAGAGACCCTACTCTTGCAAGGGCAAGTAAGTCTGCTTCTGGGACAGTAAGTAGGGTAGAAATAGGACATATGCTTGATGAATTAAAATCTGATATTTTAGGGAGTCTTAGTGAAAAAATAGACACCTTTAAATTACAAAACAAGCAAAAAGCTGAATCTGATGCCTTAGCAATCTTTTGTCCCAAATGTAGAAAGAAGCATGCCTTGATAGAGTGCCCTTTGGATGCAAAATTAGTAGAGACTTGTGTAATTTGTTCAGAAAAACATGAGACCAAGAGTTGTCCTTCACTTCCTGGTCTTAAAGCTGTCTTTCAAGAAGAAACCCCTACAAATTCCACAGAATCTCTCAATTTTGTCTCTAGGAGGCCTTGGCAAGGACCTCGAACACAAGGATTCCATGATCATCTGTATAATCAACCCCCACCAAATTGGAATTTTTGGCAGCAACCTTGGCCCCAATTCCAAAATCAATCTCAAACTTGGGCACAAGGAGCACAAAATCCCTATGGAAGATACTCTCAGTACTATCAATATCCACCATCCTATCCACCATATTCACATTTCCCTCCTCAACAAAATCTTCAACAAAATCCTCAACAGAATCCTCAAAATCCACAACATCAAAATTCACCACTTCCATTACCATTTCCTCAGAAAACAAATCAGTTGCCTGCCCAACCCATACCAAACCCCAACAATAAAAATCCTTAGAAAACATACATGATAGAAGGCCAACAGTTTCCAACCTATTTTATCACTCCTTTAGACCTTAATGATGTTCAACTTAGGTCTGGAAGAATACTTGAAAAGAAGAAACCTTCTGTAATCATACAAGAACAAAACAACTCTGAGGAAGATTCTCTACGGGTAAATAAAAGTCTTGAAGAAGACACATCTTTTCAAGACCCAAACATTGAAAAATCAAAACAAAAAGAACCAATAATTTCAACTCCTATATTAGAGTAGCCATCAACATCCACCTCTACACCTCCCTTTCCAGAAAGATTACAAATTGATAGGGGTGTAGAAAAACAAATTATGGTGCCTAATTATGATTTCCTAGATGAGCTAAGGAATGTTTGTATTAAGATCCCATTATTACAAGCTATCAAGGAAATTCCAATCTTAGCAAAGACAATAAAGGAGTTGAGCATGAAAAAAATAGGAAAAGGAATCAAAGAGACAAAGAAAATTCAACTGGCAGGAAAAATAGCAGACATCATGATGGGTAATATTTCTATTCCAAAGTATCTAGACCCAGGAAATCCAGTTGTTAAAATACACATCAATGGAAATGAGATTCAAAACAAACTTATTGATTTAGGAGTATCAATCAATATCATGAGTAGACAAATCATGGATAAACTAAAACTTCCTAATCTTCTTTTTACACCCACATTATTACAATTAGCAGATAGATCTGTGATCAAACCTGATGGGGTAATAGAAGACATTCCAGTGTCCCTAGATTCTTGGGAGTATCCTGTGGATTTTATGATCCTAAACCCTAAGAATTATCTAGGAGGACATCCTATCATATTAGGAAGACCTTGGTTAGCTACATCTGATGCTTTCATTAGTTGTAGATCCGGTGATATGTACATCTCTGATGGTAGTTCAACCAAGAAATTTACCTTGTATCCTCCAGCAAAGACGATTACAGAATTAGATGATACTCAGTGGATTGAGGATGAAGAAGACATACAACCTCTCTTCACAATTTCAGAAATTAGTGAAGATAGCCAGATTCTAAATACCTTAGAAAATTTTGAATCCTCTTCGGAATAAAAATATGAACAATTTCAAGAAGAATCCAACATTGAGTTTTTATCATCAAGATAAATGTCTCTTTACTCCATGGATAAATTTGGCAGCTCTACAATCGAGATATTTCCAGGCAAAACTTTAAACATAAACAAGAACCTAGAGAAATCTCAACAAGAAAAGCTAGTCAAGATATTACAGAGACATTTTTCTGCATATGCATGGGAGTACATTGATATGAAAGGGATAAGGCCTAAGACTTGCACTCATCACATCTACATAGAGGAAAATTGTAAACCAATCAGACAACCTCAGAGACGAATGAATCCAAATCTTAGGGAGATTGTTAAGGAAGAATTGCAGAAATTGTTAAATGTCAACTTTATCTATCCCATTTTAGATAGTCAGTGGGTTTCTCCTTTGGTAATTGTGCCAAAGAAAAATGGTAAATGGAGGGTATGTATTGACTACCGGGAATTAAACAAAGCTACTCTTAAATATCATTTTCCCCTACCTTTCATAGATCAGGTGTTAGATACATTAGCTGGCAAAAAGTACTTCTCATTTTTAGATGGGTTTAGTGGTTATAACCAAATTCAAGTAGCACTTGAAGATCAAGACAAAACCACATTTACCTGTCCCTGGGGTACCTATGCTTACCGAGTATTGCCATTTGGACTATGCAATGCACCCGCAACATTTCAAAGGGCAGTACTAGGAATCTTTTCAGATCTAATACATGATTGTGTAGAGGTATACATGGATGATTTCACAGTTTATGGAAACACATTTGAAGAAGCCTTAGCAAACTTGGAAAAAGTTTTAAAGAGATGTAAAGAAGAAAATCTTTCACTAAGTCATGAGAAGTGTTTTATGATGTTTACCGAAGGAATTGTTTTGGGGCATCACATTTCAGGGGATGGGATTAGAGTTGATGAGTCAAAAGTTGAAGTCATCTCTAACTTATCTATTCCAAGTTGTCAAAAAGATGTTAGGAGTTTTCTCGGATTTACAGGATATTATCGAAGGTTTATAGAAAAATTCACCAAGATAGCATCTCCACTTTTCAAATTACTTACCAAGGACTGTGAATTCAAGTGGAATCCTGATTGCCAGTTAGCCTTTGAGACCCTGAAAACAAAAATCTCTGAAGCACCTATTTTAAGGGGACCTAACTAGAAGTTACCTTTTCATATTTCAACAGATGCCTCAGATACAGCTTTAGGAGTAGTATTGGGACAAAAAGACCTGATTCCTTATGCCATCTACTATACCAGTAAAAATTTGACTCCTTCAGAGTTAAACTATACTGTAACTGGAAAAGAGTTCTTAGCTGTTGTTCATGCCATAAATAAATTCAGACACTATATAACAGGCTATGAAACTTTTGTTCACACAGATCACTTTTCAATTAAATATCTAATGAAAAAATCAATTACTAATGGCAGAGTCATAAGATGGTTATTGCTTTTACAGGAATTCAACATTACCATTCTAGATAGGCCTGGGAAACAAAACACAGTAGCTGATTTCCTATCTAGACTCCAAAACATCAAAGACAATACTCCAGTTGAAGATCAATTCCCTGATGAATATCTTTTTGCAATTTCTACTCAAACTCCTTGGTTTGCTGACATTGCTAATTATTTAGTTTCAGGGAAATTTCCTTAAATAATGAATGCAAGAGACAAAAGAAAGATCATTTATGACAGTGCAAAATATTCATGTTTTGCTAATGAGTTATACAAAACAGGTCCAGATTTTATCATTAGGAGATGTGTTCGGGAAGATGAGATGCCTGAGATCCTCAAGGCATGTCATGATGAACCTTGTGGCGGACACTTTGCTGATAAAAGGACAGCTTATAAGATCCTTCATTTAGGATATTATTGGCCATCCCTTTTTAAAGATGCTAAAGAGTATTTCAAAAGGTGTGACAGTTGCCAAAGGGTAGGGAAACCTTCTCCTTCAGGTGAGATGCCATTGTAGCCTCAGGTACATATTGAACCTTTTGATAAATGGGCTTTAGATTTTGTAGGACCTATTAGTCCTCCATCAAGATAAAAGAAATACATATTAGTTTACACTGATTATGTTACCAAATGGGTAGAGGCCAAGCCATTACTTTCTGCTACTGAATTATCTGTAGTTAATTTTATTTTTGAGGATATTTTTACTCTTTTTGGTGTCCCAAGAGAAATTGTTACAGATCAAGTAGCTCAATTCACGTCAAGGCTAGTGGAACAAATGATGGAGAGGTACAAAATCAGACATAGAAAATCTACTCCCTATCATCCACAAGAAAATGGTCAAGTGGAATCTACTAATAAGGTCATTGAAGGGATCCTAACAAAGACTGTTCATTTACATAGAAGAGATTGGGCAGACAGGCTTCCTGAAGCCTTGTGGGCCTATAGAACTACATGGATAAGCACAACAGGTCATACCCCTTATGAACTTGTTTGTGGAAAACAAGTCTTGTTTCCCATAGAATTTCAGATTCAAACTTTTAAAATGGCAGTTCAGCTAGGACTTGATCTAATAGAGGCACAAAAGCACAGATTGGAGTAGATTAATGAATTGGATGAGATCAGACAACATGCAGTCCAGAAAACAAGTATAGTCCAGCAAAAAAGGACTAGATGGCATGATAAGTACATTAAGGAAAATAAATTCAAAGAAGGTGACTGGGCCCTCTTGTTTGATTCAAAGTTCAAAGATTTTCAAGGTAAATTCCAAACACATTGGCTTGGGCCATATGAAATTATGAATTTTTTTGACAATGGAGCAATAAAAATCAGGACAATAGATGAAGAGAAGGTCACTTTTCTTGTAAATGGTCATAGATTGAAGCTATATCATAAGCCACTTTCAAGAGAAGAATTTGTCAAGAGATTCCAGGAAAACAGTGATGTGAAGTTAATGAAGAAGAATTCTTCTTCTTCATCAACTTAATTGAATTGTATGAATTCAAAAGCATGAAAAAAATAAAATAAAAATAAAAATAAAGTATAAACATGAAAAATAATCACTGATTAGCATGTTTATACAGAAAAGATAAAGTGAAAATCAGAATCCTTCTGACACTTTAGCTTTTCAAATTTTTTCTTTTCCTGCAAGCAGCTATCACAAAATCATAAGTGCAGACCCATTTTATATATCATATTCCGCTTATGATCCATTTCACTCCATCATGTTTCACTTCATTCATATTTCATTCACTCCATTCATCCATACTTCATTCACTCCATTCCATGGTCCACTTCATTTTCATTTCAGACTTTTAAATTTGATCTCTTCCTGCAATTGAGTATTACAAATCATAAGTTGCAGGCCACTTTTTATATTTCATTCCACTTTACACTTATGATACATTTCATTCCATTATATTTTACTTCACTCATGCTCCATTCCACCATATTTCATGATCCATTTTAATTCATTTCACACAACATTCCATCCATGTTTCAAATCATTTCATTCCATGTTTCAAAGCTTTCTACAGGTATATTCCGCAGCCAGACATTCTGCAGCCAGCCAGACATTTTGCAGCCAGATACCCTGCAGGCAACTATCCAGCAACCACTTGTTCAGCAGCAAATTGACCCTACACACCTATGTCAAAAAGAAAAATCAAAGGGATTATGAACACTGAAGAATCAATGATTTTCAAAGGAATACAAAGCATATTAAAACCATAAAAATCAAAGGAAGGGCTAAGGTAAAGTTGTGGAATTATTATGATAACAGATTATGAAAGTTATAGTATGGTTAAGTTATATTTATGTTTCATAAAGTCATTTTAATTATTCATATTGATCGAGCTTATCGTAAAATCCTTGGACAAAATCCCTTCCATTCCGCCATACCAAATCATCATTTATTAAAAATTAACGGTTAGTACTGAAGTGACCTATTAGGTCACGTCACTAATCCGAAGTATTCAATGATGATTTTGAAATTCACACGAGATTTTTACACGGTCTTTTCGTCCATGACAGCTCTCAAACTCATTAATTCGTGTGAATCACCCTCTCCGTATTTCACTCATCCCATAACCACTTCATGTCGTCTTTCCGTAGCCAATTCCTGCTGCATAAAAAGAGAAGTCATCTTTGGGGTGAAAAAAACTCTCTACAACCATTTTTACTGTGAATAGAAGAGCAGTAACGAAGCAGTAAATTTAAGGTTGAGAAAAGAAGCCATGGGTCTCATTGTAAGGTCCGAACTAGTCGGAACCAAATACTTAGAGGGTTACCCACAGATTAGAGAGATGCTACAGCAGGTTGGGTGGTTACAGTTTTTGGAAAAGTTCAATGGTTTTCATAAGGAGGTAACTAAGACATTTGCACGGTCCTTCAACGAATCAGAAGTTGAAATAGGAGATGTCAAGTTCACTATTACATAATCCTTTATTGCAGAAGCAGAAGAATTACCAAGGCAAGGTGAACGATGGTTCAAAAACAAGGAATTTCACAATGAGGCATGGAGGCAGATGCTCAAAACACCAAGTATGGATATTTCAGTTTTCAAGAAGGGCACTCCTAGCTCATCACTGAAGAATAAATGGTGAAATATGTTGCTGATTTTGCAAAAGTTTATAACTTGTGAGGTAAGGTTTGGTACCCTATATGTTTATCACATTCGGCTTATGATGCATTTCCTAGATGAAGAAATCAATTTACCCTTCTTCTTACTTCATAGCCTAAAGAGAATGGCTTTTAATGTCCAAAAGAGGGTTCAATTCTTGGAAACCACCTTGTATCACCATGGCCTAGTTAAAATCCTAATTGAGCATCATTTGAGAAAGGTGGGAGACAATTGGGATGAGTTCCTTTTGAGGAATCACTTTGAAGAACCCAAGGAATCTCCATATGAAGGCACACTTGCAAGAAGAAGCAGGAGAGGGAAAATTTCCAAATCTGTTGAACTTAAAACTGGTAAGTCCATACAAGAGGACAGTGAGGAGATTATCTCTGAGAAATTGAATGAAATCAAGAAAAAACTTAAAAAGGAGAAGATAATAATAAATTATGCTAAGGAGAGAGGTGAGGGACCATCTAAACTAAGATGAAGCCATAGGCTTAGAGGCATATTGAAGAAGACAACAGTTAAGCAAACATGCATCATAGACATTGAAGATGAAGAGACACCAACTGATAGATCTCCTGAGTACTAGTACGAAGAGGATCTTGATGAAGGAGCTTCGAAGATAGACCCAGCATAACAAAAAATCTATAATTATGTTCAGTCATTAGAAAAGAGAGCCTTGGAAAGAAGAGGAAGAACTCCTAGTCCACCAAGATCTGCAATTGAAGTACTAAGAAGAGACAAATATGAATTAGAAGTACTCAATAGGCATATAAAGAATGAAAATGAAATTTTAAAGGAACAAGTCAAACTGAAGAGTAACATGAACACAAATCTCTCTCTGCAAATGGAAAAATTGTACAAGGCTAGTGAAAAGCTGAAGAAGAAAAACAAAAAGTTGAGTAGGGCATTTATAAATTTGAGATTCAAGTTGGTCATAAGGAAACCTAGGATGCCATTGAACACCAAGAAAAGCAGAAAAATTAGGTTAGATGTCCTAGCAGAAGTTTCAAAATACATGGATTGATTGCATGAGGACATGCACAATTTTTGTAGTGGGGGTATGTTGAGCCCCAAAGATGTCCTTTTCTTTCACCAAATTTCACTTCATTTCCTTTGTCCTTTATCAGTTATAGGCTTAAAAGATCAATATGATTGATTAAAGTTACTTTAAGAATTTATACAATGACTGAATTGATATACTTTTATGGTTATGTTGTTATAGTGATTTTCGATTAGACTTAGCTACAGAATGCAGCCATTCTGTAGCTAGTCGCCTATTCTGCAGCTATCTTCATGTTCACACATGTTACAGGTGTCACTTAAAGTAAAAATGCATATGGTTGAATTCCACAACACTCCTACATCATTTTTTGTCCTCTACGAAGTCTGAGCAAAAATCTACAGGTGGTTATGCACGTGGAGGAAACCAAAACTAAGAAGTGGATTCCTACCAGGACAAGGACTCTACAGATGTCTTTAGCAAAGTACGAGGCCTCCACAAGAGTTATAATTTGATTTTAATTGAAAAATACACTTATTACTTCTTCTCCAGGACAGTTATGTATTTCTCTTATAAGAATAACTCAGGAAACCGAGATACAATTAGCTAGATTGATGTTTTATTGTTAAGTTGTCCAAGACCGTAATACTCTATTTTTGAAGCATTTTCCTTTAATGAAAGAAGAGCAACTTTAATACATGATCTGAAGCAATCTTGAGGAGATTCATGTGCTAATCTGGTGGTAGAGGGCCCCTATTGCCCGAGAGGCTCTGTACATATTGTTTAGATAAGTAACTTTAGCTCTGTTTCGTTCCTAATTTAGGCAGTTTTCTGAACTTTATGTTTTATGCTCACTTACCTCGAATGGTACAGCCAGTCTTGTTCTTATGAATTGTTCCAAAATATCACTAACACTGAATGAGATAGAGCTGTAGTATTTCAGAGATTAATTTCATTTTAGTTCAGCTGTAGTATTTCGGAGGTTGATTGCATATTAGTTCGGTTCTGTTTAATGTATTTTAAGTTTTATTAGCTAGTTGTATTCTAGTTCTGTTACATTAGACTTAAAGGCCTTCATTATTTACAAACTGCTCTTTTTCTTAATCTCTGCTAATATATCATTATCATAGGAACAAGAATTGGTAATGTCATTTTGAAGTCTTGATTGTTCCGCAATTTCTCATAATTTTACAAACTTTCCTCTATCCAAAACTATTCCAAAAGATTTCTAACCTTTGAATGAGGTTTAATAGTGAAATTTTGAGTTGCAGAATGGATTAATTTTAGTGTCATAAGTTAATTTAGAGTAGGGTTCCTTACTATGTTACAGACAATCTTTTCCAAATGTGTTCCAAAAAATTTCTAACCATGGATGAGATTTTCTCTGTGATAATTGTAAGTTGTTGTTTACTTAGAAGAACCTCATTGCATTAAACTTATCCTTTTCTCAAGTTGTTCCAACATACTTCTAGTGAAATGAATTGGAATGGGTTCATGTTATGAGTTATTTTTCTTGTCAAGTTTTGAAATCTGTGAATTAGAATTTTCTGTTTTTTAGGTGCCATACATAGTTTAGAATAGATTTTGCTCTGTTTTAGTGTGACCAATAAATTCTCTTTGTCAAACACTTAGTTATTTTCCTCTTAGCATAAAAACACAAAACCAAAAACATTAGAAAAACACTAAACACAATGAAGTAAGAAGCAGATACCTAGGCACATATAGTGCACTTCACTTCAACAGTTTACTAGCCCTGGTTGACAATTTATGACATCAATTTAGGAACATTAAGTTGAGCAGACAAGTATATGCCCATTGCATATAAAATATTGAATGGAGTTCATTCTCCTTGTTTCTTACCTAAAGCCCAGGAGTTTCTACATTTAGGAACTAGCTGTAAATTTGGGGACTGGTTTGTATTTGAAGAATATTCTGAAATAAGGTTGTATGGAGTAAATGTTGAACCTTACAGGCTCCCAATGTTTGTACCAATGAGGCTCTTCACCTTAGAATTTATCAGACAGAGCCTGAATGTTTATCATGTGCACTTTTTTCCTATGAAGAAAGGTCATATGTATAAATTACCTATGAGTGTGGGACCTTTCATAGTTAATATGAGGCAGGTGTTTGACGAAGTAACAAAATTGTTGGTGGAAACACATATGTTACTAGCAGAATAATGGGCTTATGATCCCCATGGTGTAATTTCACAGAGAAGAATTGAGAATGGATACTCAGCTTTCATTCATGAAAGTAGACCTGAGAAAGAAAAGGTAGCAAGAAAAGTTGAAATAAGTTCAATGAATACAAGCATTCAGACTCCTGTTATAACTGAGAAAAAAAATAAAAGAGGTAAAGAAGTTGTTATTGACTTGGATGATGAGGAATCGAGAGGTGAGAAAAGGAAAACTTTTGCTGAAGATCAGTCCTCTAATTCACCTGGTTTTTCCTTGCATTTGGGTGAAGAGCAGAATTCTCCTGCTTTCGCTGGAGGTCATGAATCCTCTCATGAACAAGTACTCTTAATCAAACAGGTGTTTTCGAAAATTTAAGAGAGAAATAAGAAAATGAAGGCCATCATGGAGGCCCAAGAAGAACATCAGGTTGCTACTGATCAGACAAGGCTGTTAGCTATAATGGATCTTGAAAAAGATCAATTTAGGATTGCTCTGTCACATCCCACAGGAATGTCAATTGGGTCTTCAAACAGTTTTAATACTGTAAATGTGACTATGGATGTTAAAAATATTCCACTAATGGACAAAATGAATTTGCATATGCAGACAGGACAATTGATTGTTAAAAATCTCACAAAGACAAATGCAATGGCAATTAAAGCTGAAGACATGTTAGGGAAAGTTATCAAACAATTGAAGGTAGAAAAAGCCAACTCAAGGGCCTTAACAGTCCAAAATGAAGAATTGAAGAAAGTCATTATGAAGATTGGAGTAGACACTAGTGATAAAGCTGTTGTACATAAGTTCATGCAAACTGCTGAGATAGAGATATCTACCTTGAGAAAGAAACTAAAACTGCCTGCTGCAGAACATTCAATGGCTGCAGAGGTTGCAGGGGTAGAGAAAGAAAAAGAAAAACTTCTGCAACAACTAGTGCAAAAGGATGGAGAACTATCCAAAACAAAGCAGACTGTAATTTCATTACAAAATCATATTGAAAGTCATACTTGCACTTTTTTTTTCCTACAGGTGATGCAGACCCTTAGGTACAGATTGCTCAATTAAGCATTGAATTGAAGATGGCTGAAAGGGATCGAAAGCAAGCTCAAGAAGAGTTGGAGACTGCCACAAAGCTGATCAGAACATTAGAGAATGAAGCTGACCAGAACAAGTTAAATTTCAAAATGTTGAGGGTGAGATTAAAAATCTCAAAGAAATATTGAAGGGAAAACTCTCACTCATAAAAGCCAAGGATATAATTTGGGCTGATATCATTTTAGAGATGAAATCAAATTGGAATTTTATGATTATAGTCACAAAGGATAAAAGTCTCATTATGAAGAATAATTCATGTCTGATAAGCAGAGGTTAATTAAGAGAGCTAATTGGGCTAAGAAGTTTATTTATTTTATGAATTCCAAGTCAGATGAAGAACTAGAAGAGATTGAGATAAAAGACAGACTCTTGTATGTAGTGGAGGTTAATAAAATGATTATAAAAAATTATCTCAGGAAGGATACAGAAAAGAAACTATTAGAAATCAAAGAAACAGTAAGTCAGTTTGATAAATCATTTGACATGTTAGGGTCTCGTGATTTGGCTGATTGACAAGCCAAATGACAGTGTAACATCAAACCAATCTTTGGAGCCCAAGGACCTAGCCTTCCTGGACTCAGAGAGGGCTCTCTCTATAAGTGTAAGGGATATCTGTGTGTTTGCTTATTGTGTTATGTTTTTAGGCTAGTTATGAAGTAAGTTTTTTGGTTTTTTAAGTTGTGAGGGATGAAACTGATCAAAGATATAAAATAGGTAACAAGTTGTTAGATTAACTGGGCTATGGGGTCAAAAGGTCAAGAAAGCTATTAGATGACGATACAAGGCTTTTGAAGGGCCGATTTGATTCAAGGTAGAAAGGATCTTTGGGAAAAATGGAGTAAATGGACATCAAGTTTGTGAACGACAAAGGATTTCAAGCATAACTAGTTTAATAGCAGACATAAACATGGTAGGACAAACCATTAATCATGCAAAATGTAACTATAAGCTAATCAATACATAGAAATAAACATTCAAGCCATGCATAGAAGTATAAGACCCTCTAACTTTGGGAAATGGCTTTCAGACTTTGGGGAAAACACTTAAGGAAGACAAACAACTCAAAACACTATGCCGAAACGCCTAAACACAGTACTTCAAGTTATTGGGCACTTTGAACAATAAGATTTGCATAGTTTTAGGCAAAGGGCTAGATCGAAACTAGGCCTCCTTGGTTCAAACAAAATGATAATCTAATCATTCAAAGAGAAATTTCATGGATGGAACTATAGCTAGCCATAGGTAAGCAGGGCGTATCGTAAGTCCTTCTTAGCATGTATAAAACCATGAATGAAACAAGCAACAATATCTTAAATATTTAAAGAGCAGTCAAGAATTATTTAATGTTACTTAGGAAGAAGAAAACAAAGAAGCTATGAAGAAACAGGAAATTTGAGGTGCCTCCATGGGCATGTCTCAAATTTGTTCTCTACTGATCTATAGCAAGCAAGAAACATGTATTCATGAATGAAAACTAGAAGACAACAACAAAGAAAGAGACACTATACCATTCTACCAAGTCATGGAATCCATCAACAATCCTTCATCATTCATCCAAGAACATCCAAGAGGCAATCCAAAAGCATAACACAAGTATTTCCTTCCAAAGCTCATATGACCATATATTTCTTCTCTTCTCAAGTTCAGCCTTGTTTTACAATGAAAGCCTTTGGAATATATATGCTCAAGTGAAGAAAACCTCATGGTTCAACTTGCTATCCCATTGGCCTAATCAAAATATCTAAACTTGTCCTTGAGGCTTTGCAAAGCCCAAGACACAAAAATATCTCATAAAATATCTAAAAAATGCTAAAAAAGGGAATTTAATTGACTTTGCATAATTTTTCATGTGCAAAAATAGCTAAACGCACATTTGGAAAAAGTAGATTTTAGAGGTTCAAAAATTACAAAAATATTTCAAATTTACATCAGAAAAAGGTCCCCTGACTTGCCGGAAACATTTGGTAGCCTTTCTAATGTCGAAACGAGGCTCATGATAGCTCGTTTGAAAGCACTGAGTGTCTAATTTCCGGCGCAACTGAAATTTCCCCAATTTGATGCATGGAAGTCCTCCAAATCTGCACATGTGTGTAAAAAGCTAGAAAATTACAGTCTGCTGATAGACCGGGCAGAGTGTGCAAAATGCGAGCCTTTTTCCCCGTTTTTAGGGGGAAAATGAACTCCAAATGTTCTAAAAATTGCTGAGGGTGTTCTCATGAAATTATGGCATCCAAAGATACCATTCTTCTCCCTTGAAGAATCCTCAAAATGAAATGGCGAATTTATGAGTTTTTGACCAAAAACTCAAAAATGCCAAAAAACCGAAATTTGTCAAAATGTGGCCAAAATTGGTGTGCATGACCCTCAAGGGTCCTTGGCAATATGCTCCGAAACTGAAGCCAAAATGTCAAGTGTTGATGTGTCTTTTCTCACTTTCCGTGCCGGGCGCTTCTGCAAAACCAAGATGGCTCAAAAGTTCTTGAAATGTGTTTTCAAACACAACTTTGTCTTAGTATGTTAACTCACTGTTTGATAAGGAAACAATGATCTTGGATGTTGCTTAAAATGTCCTTTTTTGATACAAGACCCTTGTTTCTTCAAAATGTGGCCTTCCCAACCTTTGATATGCAGTCTAACAAGCAGACCTTTTAAGAAGAAAAACATAGTGAAATGAAGATAGACAGTCAAAGTGAAAATGCTGTGTGTTGTGGTAAGGTCACCCTGCCCTTTGAAGTTTGGAGGCCAACAATATATTCTTGTGTCTTTGACCAAGGTAAAAATTACAAACTTCTCAATTTCAAAATCCTGCCCTTTTCTTGGTATGCAACTCAACCAACCAAGCTCACACCATATACACAGTCAACCTTAGTGCAGCCACACAGTCAAATCCACTGTTTGTAGAACAAAGGTGGCAGATTTTAGTTTGCTTTTGATGTGGTCATAGAGAATCTTGTAGCATCTCAACAGCAATAAACCCCTTCTTCAACAAAACACTGCCCACCTTATAATTCATTGCTCTTTATATCAGTTTGACACAACACCTCCGAATGCAATGGTAGCTTTTCTCACTGATTTGTGCTTTATGGAATAGAAAGTCACAGACACTGTATTTCCCTTTTAACCCATAGAGGAAACCTTTTGAAAAATCAAACATGTTCATAGGATGACTATTACTTGTTTGAACATAGACCTATATTTGCATTTTTCAAAACCCTGGGCTTCTTCTTCAAATACTGTGTTTCTGCCTTCCAACAGTGCCTTTCATCTTTTAACATTGTTTGGGGAACACTTGGCTTGGTCCTTTGTCATTCATTAAATACACTACTCTACTATGACAGTGTTTGAGCAAACAAATTCATGCAGGCCCGGATCTTTAAACAAGAACATCAACTCTCCTCAACATTGTCTTTACTAGTGCATACAGCTGACAGAGTTTGTGTTTGTTTCATCACAGTTTTGAGGGCAACTACAATGGTTATTCATACCAATGCAAATTCAACCTTCTTTAAAGATTCACCACTAGCCAAAATAAAACACCAAGAGTCTTGATTTTTCTTTAGACCAAACTATCCACCCTCTCTCGGTGATCTTAACAAAGCAAAAAGGCACATTAAATACCTTGAAACACGATGGCAGCCATTGTTGAAAAGTTTGAGCAGCTCTGGAAATGGCTTTGGAAGGTTTTTACGTGATTTTTTGACCAGTTCTATAGGAGTGCCGCGCAGTAGTGCATTCCTTTGGAATTTTTCTTCCTGAAAGCGTCGCGCATTGTTACAGGAGTGTCGCGCAACTTTTCACCTAATTTTGAAGACCTTCCCAGTGTCGGAATTGGGTGTGAGATGGCTCGTTGGAAAGCTGTGGAAGTCTAATTTCCAGAGAAACTTGAATTTTTTCATTTGGAGTCCATTTGGTTGTTAAAAAATTCATTCTCCCAACACTGGTCAAAACTGGTGAATCTTGGTGCAAAAATGCATAGTGCTGTTTGTAAGGCACTTTTGGATACGTTCTTGGTGTCGGAATTGGGCCCGAGATGGCTCGTTGGAAAGCTAGAGAAGAATAATTTCCAAATATGCTTGAGTTGTTTCATTTTGTGTCCATTTGGTTGTTCAAAATCTTACTGTCCCATCACTGGTCAAAATGATGAATCCAGGCGCAGAAATTCTCCCGTGACATCTGAATTTTTCACATTTCTCACAAACCATGATACCTGTGTAGAAATTGAAGGATGTTTTTCTTATTGAACCTATGAGGGACAAAAAACACTCTCACTTTTGTAAATTTCATCTCTTTTTGGTCAGAAAATCATTTTGAAACAAATTGCCAGGGCGCTCCTTAACCCTAATTTTAATGTGGCAGAGGTGTTATGATTCAACAGCCATGCAAATTTTTCTATCCCTTTGCATTTTCTGAGATGAGATATTTGAGCCTCTTTTTGATTGTGGGCACACTACTTCAGTGGCATTCACTTAAAATCTTTCATCCTCTGTCTATCAAGAAGGGCGCTTCTTCTAACACCTTTGCTATGCTCAAAATGCACTGATATGGTGCCATTGACCCTTTTATAATGAATAGGTTTATATTTGTTTTAAAAACTTCTTCAGAAACAGAAAGTATAGAAAAATCCATTTTGCATGCTATGAATCATTGGGTCTAGTTTCAATACCTTTCTTGGGAAGAGCAAAACTCAAATTTTCCTTTGTCAATCATGATAAGCCTATTTGAAAGACACCTTTTCATGAGTGGAGCAGACCAGTACTTTGAAAAATAATCACTATTATGTCTTCTCACCTATGCAATGATTTAACTCATCAACCATTCTTCAAATTTTGTTTTTTTGGAGCTGTAGACTGTCCTTTGAGAGAAAATTTGTTAAAAGATGAGCTTGATCTCCTTTGATGGCAGTGGTACCCCTACTTTTTCCTCTTTGTTTCTCTTCACATTTTTCTCTGTTCAAACAGACCTTGAAATCAATTAATGCCCTGGCCATCTGCTTATGAATGAAGGAGGCCTCTCACTTGGCAAAATATTTGTGCTTTGTCAACCTTCTGTCTCAGTATATAAAGGTTGCCTGACCCTAGTCACAGTTTTCACTGTTTGCTGAAAACAAAACCTGTCTTACAGTCAGTTACAATTCTTTAATTCAAACACTTGGCCATCTCCCTCTACTTGTGGATGAAGGAGGCGCCTTAACCCTCTGCTTATAAATGAAGGAGGTTCTTAGCCATGACAGATTACAAGTCTGTTTGACAGTGTTGTTTTTCTTCTACTGTCTTTTCAGGCTGAATGAAGTTGCAAGAGCTTGATGAGAGATTCTCTTTGCCCTGTAGATGCATCTCAGGCTTATGATCACATTGAGAAGTAGCTTTCTTCTCATGTGGAGCCAAGAAATTTCTTCTGAGATGCTGACATATTTCCTGTGCTTGTAAAATCCATAAATAGTGTAAAACACCTAAAATCAGCTTGAGATTGTGGTCTATGCATTGCTGAGACTTAGGGGCGTGTAAGTGGCGCGACTTAGGGCTGTGACTAATTTCATTAGTAGAAAGGGAGGTCCGTTATAACTGGTCTATAGCAGATGGAGGTTTTTTTGGCTCTTTGATAGTTGCCAAGGGTGAAATGCCTTAAAGCGCTACTTCCTAACTTAGGGGAGGCTTTTTGAACATATTTGGATTGTCTTTTTAGAGCTGATGGGCAGACTAGTATGGCTGAGGCTATGTAGGATTCGATGATGGGGTTTCATCTTGTCATGGACGGACTGAAAGGTAGGAGGGCGAAAAAGTTTTATGGGTGTTTTCCCAGCTGGAAAATATGACAAATTTTTGGATCAGCTGCTAGAAAACTTGGCTATGAGAACTAGTCATCACTAACAAGTAAAAAATACTGATGACTAAAAGTGGCTCCATTTGGGGAAGGCAGCTCCTTTTCAGGAGGTTTCCAGAATTTCAAATCTCTAGCTTATGAAGACCAGTGCCTTACCCATTGGCACAATATTTCATTCTTCTTTGATGCCATTTCTGAAAAAGTGACAACATGATTAGCATCAATGACATTTCTACCTACCCCACTATCTTTCTTAACATTTTTTCCTTCCTTCTTTGGTGCATTTGAACTAGCAGCCTTTTGACAACATATTTTTATTTTTTCAAAATGAACCTATCTATTTCTACACTTATATCTGCCGGGAGTTCAGATTAAACTGATGAACTCCTTCATTACTCTACCTACGCTAGATCAACTGTCAAGATTAAGCTGTTTGGCAGGATTTTGTTCTCTAATCTAAAACATGAAATTTAAAAGATAATCAAATCAGGATTAGACAATCTGATTTGTGATGCATTTGCAGCATAAAAGACAAGCTGCACACAAATATTATTTTTCATAAAATGGAAACTAGGAAAATAGGGCTAAGATGCACAATTTGTTTTTCATCCCCGCTTCCCTCGTTGGTTCTGTTTTGGGCGTGTGGAACCAGTATCTTTTCCTAATCTACTCTCTTTGATAAGTCAAGCTTACACAATGTTGACCATATTTTTCACTCACTAACTTATCAGCAAATAAATTTAAACATGTTCAGCTATGATTAGGCTAGATAGCTAAACAAGACATTGAAGTACTAGTAGCGGCATTTAGACTTTCTCGCTTTCCGAAGGACTATTTTTTGGAACATGGGGCTTTACCATTGCTTTTTAGAAACTGCCCTATTTTTCTACTTTTTACTGTTTGTTGTATTTTCTGATTTTTCACTTTTTCTTCAAACAATTTAAAATTGGAAAGATGCTCGCAAGGCCGAGCTTTAACTATCTACCTATCCTAGCCTAAACTATACACATCATACACATTTGGTGAACTCTTCTTTCCAATGTAACCAATCAAGTAGATGATTACATGGGTGATTTTGGTTTAGTTTTTTCATGATGCAGAAATAATGAAAAGGCCACTCCCATTTGGTTTGTTTCTGGACAATAGTGCTTAAGTTTTTTCTCATTCTTGGCAGCAACTTGTTCATGATAGAACCCACTACTCCTTCAGATTTCTCAAGGAAAACAACAAATGGATCTTGGAATAATACCTGATCTAGAGGATTTGATATATGGGCTTCATTCAGGACTACTCTTTCTTCCACTTGGCTATATCTAGGACTCTCCTGGTAAAACAACTCTTCCCCTTGCTCATGATCACTTGAAATGTCAGACTCATCATATATTGTAGTGTAGTTTTCTTTCCAAGCTGATGTGTTTTGATAGGGCGGGCTGAAAACTGTGTGAAGGTCATCAGGATGATGGGCAGGGATACACCTTGACAGTAAATTATCTTGAAAGGATAGTGTGACAACTCCCATGTGTTTATCAACCTCTATTTCTTCATCTGCAATTTGTAACTCAATGGAACTTTGTGGCTGCAAATCTGGAGTAAAGGAATATTCCATCTCTAAAATGATTTCCTCAACCATTTCAGGAAAAGGCTTCTCATTTACAACATGCTCGAGAATTTCATCATCCTCCTCAACTTCATCATCAAAGCTGAAAAACTGCTGATTTCCAATTATGTGAATGTTATCTCTAATGGACTGAAGTGAAATAGAGCAAAGAGTTCGAGACTCTTCATTTACTTCTGAACTCTCAAGGCTCTTCTCATCAGTGTCATAGATGACCTGTAATGGCTGCTCGCTTTTCTCAAGTTTATGAAACTGAGCTTTCTCCCGAAAATCAAAAACTGAGTCTTCTGCAAAGTTAGCTTCTGTTTGGAAATCATAATAATCAACATATTGTTCAAACATTGGAGAATCATTAACATAAGTAATGTCACCAGCCATGTATATTGGACTATCATATTTCTTTTCTTCAACTTGATTTACAAATCTATTTTCTGATTTATGATATGCAGGATTAACAGGAGAAAGATCAGAGAAGTTTTGGTTATATGAAGTTTCAGAGGCTGTCTGTATGTTTATAATTTGATCTATTTCCTCTTTAGTTAAAGGAGAAGGTATTTTCTGTTTTCTTTGAAGTGGGCAAAAATTTCTTTCCATTTTTTGTGGAAGTTGATCTTGTGGCTGAATGTCCTCTTGCATTTTGCAGGGAAGGGCAGATAGACTGTTATTGGTTTCAACCTTTTCAAAGAGCTCTTGTGGATCCTCTCTTATTTCTTCATGGATTTCATCTAGGATCAACTCTTCTTTGTCATCTTGATGGTTAGCTTGGGTAAGAAAATTATGGACCTCCTCTAAAAAATCCTCAGGATGCCAATTTCCTAAGTTTTCTTCAATGCTCACAAGGTGTTGTATGAGGTTTTCAAATTGATCACAACAATTTTCAGCCAATGATAGAGATGAACAATGTCCTATATAGCGTTTACAAAATACTTTGTGGAAATCCTTCAAAGAAAACAATTTGCGAGGCTCTAGGTTTTCATACCATTCTCTTGCCTCTTCTTCTAATGTACCCATGAACATTTTCATGAGGCAGTCCTCATGCCATTCAACCTTTAACTTCCATACATGTATATGAAATTTTATGAGGTGTAAAAATGGGTCGTCAATATTTTCATTTTGAAAGAGAGGTAGTTTTGCGAACCAATTTACATTTGTAGGCATTTTGTGTGGGAAACTAGGGATATGTTCTCTGCTCATCGGAGCATATCTCCTTTGTGTCCTCAGGTGGAGGATTTGAACTATGCTATCCTCCATCAGCATGATTGGGATTGCTTAATGCATTCTTAGGAGACTTTATAAGGACTAGTGGGGAAATAGGCCTACTGGAGGCTAGTGGAGTCGCCAGGTGGAACTTGGTTGTTTTTGTGAAGATATAGCTATGGTCCACCACCAGTAACTAATTTGGAAATGTTTTTTAATATTTTTCTAAGTTTCTTATGTGCAGCCTATGGTTTGTCTAAAGTATTCTAAACTTGTTTCGACACTTTGCTAGGGTGGTGATAACAAAAAGAGTTTACTCAAAATGATTTTATGGACTTCTTGCTTGTTTAAGTACTTAAAGGACCAAAGAGTTTATAAGAGTTTGCTAGACTGTCATGTACTCAATGTCCTACCATCTCTCTCTATGTTAGTGAGCGATGGGATAGGTTGATCGGATAGTAACCTAGAGTCCGGTAAAATAGTAAGGCCTACTGGAGGCCAGTGGAGTCGCCAGGTGGATTTTTAGTTGTTTTGAGGTATATGCGTATGGTCCACCACCAATACTGACAAAAACCAATATAAGGGAGTTTTTTGGGGTTTTCTGAGTTTTTATGTGCCTACGAGGTTTGGAAGAGTTTCCTATAACTGACTCATCATTTTTCTAGGATGGTGAGACAACCAGATTCTACTCTTCTAAGTTTGACTGAGATTTTGAGAGTTCCTAAGGGATACCTAGGATGTTTTGACTCAAAGTCCCACCGTGATCGCCATTATGTTAGTGAGCGGTGGGATAAGTCAATCAGATAGTATTCTTAAAGGTCTCTTAAGGTCTAGGGAATCTAATTTTTTTTAATACTCAGAGTCCCACCGTGATCGCCATTATGTTAGTGTGGCGATGAGGTGGCTTAATCGGATAATAGCCTAGAGCTTAGTAAAGTAATAAGGCCTACTGGAGGCTAGTGGAGTCACCAGGTGGATTTTTAGTTGTTTTGAGGTATATGTGTATGGTCCACCACCAATACTGTCAAAAACCAATCTAAGGGAGTTTTTTGGGGTTTTCTGACTTTTTATGTGCAGCCTAGTTTGTAAGAGTGTTATAAACCTGATTCATCACTTTGCTAAGATGGTGAAACAGGAGTTTACTCTAAATGATTCTAGAGGCTGAGTTTAGTGTTGAAGGACTTAAGAGTCTATAAGAGTTCGCTAGGCTGTCATGTACTCACTGTCCCACCGTGATCGCCATTATGTTAGGGTCCTGTGATTTGGCTGATTGGCAAGCCAAATGACAGTGTAACATCAAAACAATATTTGGAGCCCAAGGACCTAGCTTTCCTGGACTCAGAGAGGGCTCTCTCTATAAGTGTAAGGGATATCTGTGTGTTTGCTTATTGTGTTCTGTTTTTAGGCTAGTTATGAAGTAATTTTTTTGGGTTTTTAAGTTGTGAGGGATGAAACTGATCAAAGATATAAAATAGGTAACAAGATGTTAGATTAACTGGGCTATGGGGTCAAAAGGTCAAGAAAGTTATTAGATGATGATACAAGGCTGTTGAAGGGCCGATTTGATTCAAGGTAGAAAGGATCTTTGGGAAAAATGGAGTAAATGGACATCAAGTTTATGAACGACAAAGGATTTCAAGCATAACTAGTTTAATAGCAGACATAAAAATGGTAGGGAAAACCATTAATCATGCAAAATGTAACTATAAGCTAATCAATACATAGAAATAAACATTCAAGCCATGCATAGAAGTATAAGACCCTCTAACTTTGGGAAATGGCTATCAGACTTTGGGGAAAACACTTAAGGAAGACAAACAACTCAAAACACTATGCCGGAACACCTAAACACAGTACTTCAAGTTATTGGGCACTTTGAACAACAAGATTTGCATAGTTATAGGCAAAGGGCTAGATCGGAACTAGGCCTCCTTGGTTCAACAAGATGATAATCTAATCAGTCAAAGAGAAATTTCATGGATGGAACTATAGCTAGCCATAGGTAAGCAGGGCGTACCGTAAGTCATACTTAGCATGTATAGAACTATGAATGAAACAAGAAACAATATCCTCAAGTTGTTAAAGAGCAGTTAAGAATTCTTTAATGCAACTAAGGAAGAAGAAAACATGAAAGCTATGAAGATTCAGGAAATTTGAGGTGCCACAATGGGCATATCTCAAATTTGTTCTCTAATGATCTATAGCAAGCAAGAAACATGTATCATGAATGAAAACTAGAAGACAACAACAAAGCAAGAGACACTATACCATTCTACCAAGTCATGGAATCCATCAACAATCCTTCTTCATTTATCCAAGAACATCCAAGAGTCAATCCAAAAGCATAACACAAGTATTTCCTTCAAAGCTCATATGACCAATATATTGCTTCTCTTCTCAAGTTCAGCCTTGTTTTACAATGAAATCCTTTGGAATATATAGGCTCAAGTGAGGAAAACCTCATGGTTCAACTTGCCATCCTATTGGCCTAATCAAAATATCTAATCTTGTCCTTGAGGCTTTGCAAAGCCCAAGGCACCAAAATATCTCATAAAATATCTAAAAAATGCTAAAAAAGGGAATTTAATTGACTTTGTATAATTTTTCATGTGCAAAAAATAGCTAAACGCACATTTGGAAAAAGCAGATTTTAGAGGTTCACAAATTACAAAAATATTTCAAATTTACATCAGAAAAAGGTCCCTTGACTTGCCGGAAACATTTTGCAGCCTTCCTGATGTCGAAACGAGGCTCATGATAGCTCGTTGGAAAGCTCTGAGTGTATAATTTCCAGAATAAGGGAAATTTTCCCGATCCGATGCCTAGAAGTCCTCCAAAACTGCACCTGTGTGTAAAAATCCAGAAAATTACAGTCTGCTGATAGACCAGGCAGAGTGTGCAAAAAGCGAGCCTTTTTCGCCGTTTTGAGGGGGAAAATGATCTCCAAATGTTCTGAAAATCGCTGAGGGTGTGCTCATGAAATTATTGCATCCAATGATACCATTCTCCTCCCTTGACGAATCCTTAAAATGAAATGGCGAATTTATGAGTTTTTGACCAAAAACTCAAAAATGCCAAAAAACCGAAATTTGTCAAAATGTGCCCAAAATTGGTGTGCATGACCCTCAAGGGTCCTTGGCAATATGCTCCGAAACTAAAGCCAAAATTTCAAGTGCTGATGTGTCTTTTCTCACTTTCCGTGCCGGGCGCTTTTGCAAAACCAAGATGGCTCAAAAGTTCTTGAAATGTGTTTTCAAACACAACTCTGTCTCAGTATGTTAACATCACTGTTTGATAAGGCAACAATGATCTTGGATGTTGCTTAAAATGTCCTTTTTTGATACAAGACCCCTGTTTCTTCAAAATGTGGCATTCCCAACCTTTGATATGCAGTCTAACAAGCAGACCTTTTAAGAAGAAAAACATAGTGAAATGAAGATAGACAGTCAAAGTGAAAATGTTGTGTGCTGTGGTAAGGTCACCCTACCCTTTGAAGTTTAGAGGCCAACAATATATTCTTGTGTCTTTGACCAAGGTAAAAATTACAAACTTCTCAATTTCAAAATCCTGCCCTTTTCTTGGTATGCAACTCAACCAACCAAGCTCACACCATATACACAGTCAACCTTAGTGCAGCCACACAGTCAAATCCACTGTTTGTAGAACAAAGGTGGCAGAGTTTAGTTTGCTTTTGATGTGGTCATAGAGAATCTTGTAGCATTTCAACAGCAATAAACCCCTTCTTCAACAAAATACTGCCCACCTTATAATTCATTGCTCTTTATATCAGTTTGACACAACACCTCCGAATGCAATGGTAGCTTTACTCACTGATTTGTGCTTTATGGAATAGAAAGTCACAGACACTGTATTTCCCTTTTAACCCACAGAGGACACCTTTTGAAAAATCAAACATGTTCATAGGATGACTATTACTTGTTTGAACATAGACCTATATTTGCATTTTTCAAAACCCTGGGCTTCTTCTTCAAATACTGTGTTTCTGCCTTCCAACAGTGCCTTTCATCTTTTAACATTGTTTGGGTAACAGTTGGCTTGGTCCTTTGTCATTCATCAAATACACTACTCTACTATGACAGTGTTTGAGCAAACAAAGTCATGCAGGCCCGGATCTTTAAACAAGAACATCAACTGTCCTCAACATTGTCTTTACTAATGCACACAGCTAACAAAGTTTGTGTTTGTTTCATCACAATTTTGAGGGCAACTACAATGGTTATTCATACCAATGAAAATTCAACCTTATTTAAAGCTTCACCACTAGCCAACATAAAACACCAAGAGTCTTGATTTTTCTTTAGACCAAACTATCCACCCTCTCTCGGTGATCTTAACAAAGCAAAAAGGCACATTAAATACCTTGAAACATGATGTTAGCCATTGTTGACAAGTTTGAGCAGCTCTGGAAATAGCTTTGGAAGGTTTTTAGGTGATTTTTTGACCAGTTCTATAGGATTTCCGCGCGCTGCTACAGGAGTGCCGTGCAGCAGTGCATTCCTTTGGAATTTTTCTTCTTGAAAGCGCCGCGCACTGTTACAGGAGTGTCGCGTAACTTTGCACCTAATTTTGAAGGCCTTCCCGGTGTCGAAATTGGGCGCAAGATGGCTCTTTAGAAATATGTGGAAGTATAATTTCCAGAGAAACTTGAATTTTTTCATTTGGAGTCCATTTGGTTGTTCAAAAATTCATTCTCCCAACACTGGTCAAAACTGGTGAATCCTGGTGCAAAAATGCATAGTGTTGTTTGTAAGGCACTTTTGGATACCTTCCTGGTGTCAGAATTGGGCCCGAGATGGCTCGTTGGAAAGATAGAGAAGTATAATTTCCAAATATTCTTGAGTTGTTTCATTTGGTGTCCATTTGGTTGTTCAAAATAGGACTGTCCCATCACTGGTCAAAATGATGAATCCCGGCACAGAAATTCTCCCGTGACATCTGAATTTTTCACATTTCTCACAAACCATGATACCTGTGTAGAAACGGAAGGAGGTTTTTCTTCTTGAGCCTCTTAGGGACAAAAACCTCTCTCACTTTTGTAAATTACATCTCTGTTTGGTGAGAAAATAATTTTGAAACAAAATGCCAGGGCACTCCTTAACCCTAATTTTACTGTGGCAGAGGTGTTATGATTCAACAGCCATGCAAATTTTACTATCCAATTGCATTTTCTGAGATGAGATATTTGAGCCTCTTTTTGACTGTGGGCACACTACTTCAGTGGCATTCACTTAAACTCTTTCATCCTCTGTTTATCAAGAAGGGCGCTTCTTCTAACACCTTTCCTCTGCTCAAAATGCACTGATATGGTGCCATTGACCCTTTTATAATGAATATGTTTATATTTGTTTTAAAACCTTCTTCAGAAATAGAAAGTATAGAAAAATCCATTTTGCATGCTATGAATCACTGGGTCTAGTTTCAATACCTTTCTTGGGAAGATCAAAACTCAAAGTTTCCTTTGTCAATCATGATAAGCCTATTTGAAAGACACCTTTTCATGAGTGGAGCAGACCAGTACTTTGAAACATAATCACTATTATGTCTTCTCACCTGTGCAATGATTTACCTCATCAACCATTCTTCAAATTTTGTTTTGTTGGAGCTGCAGACTGTCCTTTGAGAGAAAATTTGTTAAAAGATGAGCTTGATCTCCTTTGATGGTAGTGGTACCCCTGCTTTTTCCTCTTTTTTTCTCTTCACATTTTTCTCTGTTCAAACAGACCTTGAAATCAATTAATGCCCTGGCCATCTGCTTATGAATGAAGGAGGCCTCTCACTTGGAAAAATATCTGTGCTTTGTCAACCTTCTGTCTCAGTATATAAAGGCTGCCTGACCCTAGTCACAGTTTTCACTGTTTGCTGAAAACAAAACCTGTCTTACAGTCAGTTACAATTCTTTAATTCAAACACTTGGCCATCGCCCTCTACTTGTGGATGAAGGAGGCGCCTTAACCCTCTGCTTATAAATGAAGGAGGTTCTTAGCCATGACAGATTACAAGTCTGTTTGACAGTGTTGTTTTTCTTCTACTGTCTTTTTAGGCTGAATGAAGTTGCAAGAGCTTGATGAGAGATTCTCTTTGCCCTGTAGATGCATCTCAGGCTTATGATCACATTGAGAAGTAGCTTTCTTCTCATGTGGAGCCAAGAAATTTCTTTTGAGATGCTGACATATTTCCTGTGCTTGTAAAATCCATAAACAGTGTAAAACACCTAAAATCAGCTTGAGATTGTGGTCTATGCATTGCTGAGACTTAGGGGCATGTAAGTGGTGCGACTTAGGGCTGTGACTAATTTCATTAGTAGAAAGGGAGGTCCGTTATAATTGGTCTATAGAAAATGGAGGTTTTTTTGGCTCTTTGATAGTTGCCAAGGGTGAAATTCCTTAAAGCACTACTTCCTAACTTAGGGGAGGCTTTTTGAACATATTTGGATTGTCTTTTTAGAGCTGATGGGAAGACTAGTATGGCTGAGGCTATGTAGGATTCGATGATGGGGTTTCATCTTGTCCTGGGCGGACTGAAAGGTAGGAGGGCGAAAAAGATTTATGGGTGTTTTCCCAGCTGGAAAATATGACAAATTTTTGGATCAGCTGCTAGAAAACTTGTCTGTGAGAACTAGTCATCACTAACAAGTAAAAAATACTGATGACTAACATGAAAAATTGGCAAGAGTCGGTCTACCTTCATGTTGGGGAGTTGAAGGAAATATTTTACCTTGGAATTCTTATGAGAACTTATTGATATTGACAAAGAGTAAGGTGGACAACAGGCATGAGAAGACTTAGGCATTAAAGGGAGAAACAATGGTTAATTTCTTACAGAGGCATTTTCAACTACTGTGGATGGTAAAGACTCTCTTTACAAAAAGACCAACATACAGCGAAATTATTGCATTCAGATTAGAATATCATAATTTGAAAAATTTGCCTGCGACAAAGAATGAGATATGGAAGAAATGTAAAACATGTTCAATAGATTCGACAAAAGGAGCTCCAGCGCCCCAAAAAGAAACAACAGCTGACTCAGGAACTGCAACAGCGACAATAGTTCCCATAGATTAGGAGATTTTACTTTTATGTTATGTTATTTTTCAGAATCAATGTAATTGTAATAAGACTTTCTAAGGCATATGCCTCCGAAGTTCTAAGTAGTTGTAGCAGTTAGGGTTAGTTACAACAGTTAAACTGCTTCTTTATTGTACTTAATGAAAATTTCAAAAGGAGGAAAGGTTCCGAGTTTTGGACCTTCAGAGCCTAATTTTTGTACTCAGAGATTGACAAATTAATGAATAATGAATGAGTATGCAAGTTTCTATCATTTTGTTAATGTTGAAATGTATTCATAGTTTACGTTTTGTTTTTCCATCTATGAATGAAACAGAGTTATGAGCAGCAGACCTCTTTATACTTATGTATTTGAGAGTTAAAAAAACCTTAATTTGCGCTCCTCTGTTTTAACTATTTCTTCATATACTCCTCCTGGATTTTGAAATGATATTTTCTATATAAAACAACATATCAGTTTGGAATTCTCCTTTCTGTTTCTTCTGATTCTTTCGTTCAACATTGGCTAAAGATAGCATTGCAAAATGTTCATATATTCGATATTTAAGGGTTTGATCTTTAATATTTGAGGGTTGATAAGACATAGACAAATATATACATTCATGACATAATCAGATAGATGTCTTAAGCATTGATTCCTTATCACAACTAAGGGATTGTCTCTTAAGGTACAACATTAATTGGCATCGTTACCAGGGAGCAAAGATTCGAAGTTTTCCCTGGGTTTTATTCGTATTTCCTCTGGTTGTTCAGAGAGGAGGAAATACTGAGCTATGCTTCTTTAAAATAATTCTGGCTCATAAGAGGCCTCACACGAGGTCATATACCTCTCAGAAAAAAGCTCTTGTTTTGTCTGATCCAGAAAATCTAGTTTCAAAGAAGGGCCAGAAAACAAAAATATTTTCTACACCTGATGCCACACTGCTTGCACCAGGCAGCAATTCACATAATTTTTCATCCAAGGATATTTCTCGGAAACTCATTTTCCCTGAAAAAGAATTCTCACCTTCACCCATTCATTTCCAAGAACCAACATTATAAGAACAATCTTTTGAGTTTTTATCATTTTCCTCTTATAGAAACTCAACCTCATACAGTTGCTAGTTCTTCTACTATTGTTCATACACCTATCCCTATATCAGTTGTTCCACCTCATTCATCCCCACCTAAAACTGGTATCCATTTTACCCCCGCTCAAGGAGCAGTCAATCAGGGCATAAACATGGCAGCCCCTTCTTTCTTGATGAATAGATATGCACCATTAAATCTACCCCAACCAATGAATGCAATGCCTCAAGAGTATCTCAATTTGTTCCATATATTTACTAGTGAATATGAAATAACTGCAGAACAACACTTGCCCTTGTTCTGCACATTTGCTAAAATTTTTAATGTAGAACATCTAGATGTTGTAATGAGAATTTTTGTGTAGTCTCTAAGTGGAGAGGCAAGAAAATGGTTCAAAGGATTACCAAATGGTTCAATAAATAATTGGGATGAATTAGAAAGAAATTTAATCCAGAGATGGGGTTAAAAAATGGACCATGGTTATTCTTTAACAAAATTCAATGCAATAAAGCAGAAATCAAATGAAAATATGAATGATTTTGACAAAATGTTTAATAAGTTGTATAATAGTTTGCCCCTGGAAATGAAACCTCCTCCTATTGGAGCAAGGGTTGTTTTTATTGAAGCATTTGAGTTGGATTTTAGTTTTACATTGAGAGAAAGAAGATCCCCCACACTTGAACAGATTCAAACTGATGCCTTAGAGATTGAGGAAAATATGTCTACTGCTGGGAAAGTTCAAGATAAAGAAAAAGCCAAAGAAGAATCCTCATCTCAAGATCAGAGGATCGATGATATGACTAAGGTCATAATTTTTTTTTTCTAAGAAATTACTAAAGATGGAAATAGAGAACAATAAAACTGCAAAACAAAACAGAGGAGTTTTCAATCCCCAGTTCAGAAAATATCCCCTGCAGATTTTGCAAAGAGAAAGAAAGGATCAAGATCAAGTGCAAGCGCCTTTATATATAGAGGCAGCACCATCACGTTCTGTTGATGATAATGAAAAGGAAGATGAAGATCGAATTTATGCTGTGTATATGGAGGATGGCCAAACAAAAGAAGAAACTGAAGAAGAATATGAAGAGGAAAGTAAAGAAACTGATATCTCATTTGATCCAGAAGAAATGGATGATTACTGCAAACAGTTTACTGATTTTATGCAATCAGAGTTTCATCAAAAATATGATTTGAGGGACTCAAAAAAGAGATTGAGAACTGAAGATGATGAAGAGAAAGAATCAAAATCATTACCTACTCAAGTGGCGACTCCACTACAGAAGAACCAAATTAAAAAATCAAACAAGGGGAAACAACCCATGAATCAAGAAAAAGAAAAAGAAAAACGACAAGCTTATGCTTCCCAAATAAAACATAATGATCCTAATATAATGGAGAAGATTGTTATTGTTTCTGATCAAATTGAAAATTCAAACAGAAACCAAGAAGAACTTGAAAAGTTGACAAAACAAAATCAAACTTTTAGTTTGTCAAAAGAGTTGGAAAGAGTGAAGATTCAAATACCACTTCTTGAGTTGGTCAAAACACCTGGTTATAAGAAAGAAATTTCAGAGTTTATTAATTTATCTCAGTCAGACGAGGTGGGTGATATAGTGAACCTGGAAGAGGAGAAACCAGTGGTTACTTTTGGACCTCATGTTGAAGAGGTAGATTCTTATGTTCCACCTTTTTATATATCAGTTTTGTTACATGATTTCATTTTACATAATTGTATGCTAGATTCTGGTGCATCACATAATCGAATGCCACTGTCTGTGATGAAAGAGTTAAATTTGCAAATTACCAAGCCATATAGAGACCTTTATTCCTTTGATTCAAAAAGGGTGAAGTGTGTGGGTCTTATCAAAGATATGGTTGTTTCCTTAGCTCAAATTCCAGCTAAGAGTATTATGATGGATGTGGTAGTAGCAGATATTCCAGCCAGATTTGGTATGTTGCTGTCTAGATCTTTGGGGGAAAAAATTGGAGGAGTTTTGAAATTAGATTTCACATATGCCATCATTCCTGTTTTTAATGGGGAGGAAAGGAGGTTATACAAAGAAACCATATTTTTTAAAACTACTACCAAGAAAGGTGCAGGTAATTCCCCCATTTATGGTCAAGAGAAGGAGGATCTCTCTTGTTTCATGCTGCATGAAGATGCAGAATTTGCTGAAGATTCACAAAAGCAGCTTCCTTTAGCCATTGTACATAAGGAGGTGCATTCAAATAAGCTTTGGAAGTGTTATTTCGATGGTGCATTTTATAAGGAGGGCACCAGAGCTGGATTCATATTTGTATCTCCTGAAGGTAACCTTGTACCTTTTTCTTTCAAAATGGAATTCAAATCCACTAATAATGTAGCTGAATACGAAGCATTGATTTTAAGTCTGAAAATAGCTAACAGATGGGAATTCAGTCTATCTCTATTTTTGGTGATTCTAAATTAATCATAAGAAAAATTAAACATTGGTGTTAGACTAAGCATCCCAGATTGAGGTCCTATAGAAATGAGGTATGGGATCTAGTTGAAAATTATTTTGAGGCTTTTAATTTACATTTTATTCCAAGAGAGGAGAATAGAATGGCAGATTCATTAGCAGTTGCAGCCAGTACATTCAAACCACCAATCAATCCAAGGTTGAGATATGAGATTGAGTTGAGACACGGGTCTTCAATTCATGATAATGTAAATCATTGGTAGGTCTTTCAGGATGATAAGCAGATTAATCAGTTCTTGACGATGATTGGAAATTTTGAAGACAGTCAAATTGATTTAGAAGTGGATGAAAGTGATCAAGGTGAGATGTCTAAAAATCTGAAGCAGACAATTGGAGACTAGAAGATAATTCAGTTGAAAGATAATATTTTTCCCAGAGGTTTGGTACCTCTTGAAAGACTATTTGATGCTAACGATGTGGCAGTAAACTAGAAAAAGGTATCCCAAGATGAAGAAATGGAGGACTATAATTTAGGAACTCAACATGAGCCTAAAATAGTCAAACTTTTCAAAGGAGTTCCAAAGGAATATAAAGGGAGGTATGTAGATATTTTCAAGCAGTTTACCAATGTATTAACATGGTCATATGAAGATCTGAAAACTTATGATAAAAGTATTATTCAGCATAAAATTCCATTGAAATATGGGATTAAGCCTCATAGAAAGAATCTCAGACAAATTAACCCATTATTGTTGGCTCCAATTGAAAAAGAGGTAAAGAAACTTTTGCAAGAAAAGATTATAGTTCCTCTAAGATATTCAGATTGGGTTTCCAATCTTGTACCGGTCAGGAAGAAAAATGGAGAGATAAGATTATGTGTAGATTTCAGAAACTTGAACAGAGCTTCACTAAAGGATAATTATCCTTTTCCAAAGATGGACTTTGTCTTGCAGAAAGTAACTAGTGGATACAGGTTATCCATGGTTGATGGTTTTTCTGGGTATAATCAGGTTGCTGTGGAGAAGGAAGATCAAAAGAAAAATTCTTTCACTACACCCTGGGGAACATTCATGTATGCCAGGATTCCATTCGGCCTCATGAATGCAGGAGCTACTTTCCAAAGGGCAATGGATATTGCATTTGTAGGGGACAAATTTGTAGTTATTTATCTTGATGATGTTACAATTTTTTCAAGTTCTGATGATGAATACCTACAACATTTTTAGAAAGCCTTTTTAAAATGTAGGAAATATGGATTATCATTGAATCCTAAAAAATCCTTGTTTTCTCTAGAAGAAGGAAAATTGTTGGGCCATATAGTTTCAAAGCAAGGAGTGAAGATTGATCCAGCAAGGGTTGAAGCCATACAGACAATTCTACTGCCTCAAAGTAAAAAGGATATTCAAAGATTTCTTGGAAAAATAATTTTTATGAGAATATTTGTTTCAAATTATGCTGAGATTGTCAGGAAAATAACAAATATGTTGAAAAATGATGCTGAAGTAAAGTGGGAAAAAGATGCAAGGGAATCTTTTGGAAGAATTAAAGAAGCTCTCCAAGAAGCTCCTGTTTTAATCAGTCCAGATTACTTGAAGCCGTTTCAAATTTTCTCATTTTCATCTTCCACTATAATTTCTGTTATGCTACTACAAAAAAATGAAGAAGGAAGTGAGAAGCCTATAGCGTTTTTTAGCAAAGTGCTTCGAGATGCAAAAACTGAATTATAATATCTTTGAGAAACAAGTATGTGCTCTAGTTAAATCATTGAAGGCTTTCAGAACTTATATACTTCATTCTCAAATTGTAGCATACGTGCCTAATTCTAATGTAAAGGATGTATTAGTACAGAATGATGTTTAAGGGAAAAGAGGGAAATGGATTGCTAAAATCCAAGAATATGATTTGGATATCAAACCAACAAAGCTAGTCAAAGGACTAGGACTGGCTAAATTGCTAACAAAATCTAATTTCCAAGCTTTGGGAATCAATTTACTTGCACCTGTAGAAGAACTCACTGAAGAAGAAAATCACATTAAAAAAAAAGCAGCAATTAAATATAAATTCCTCTGTTCAAACTGGTATAAAGATATTATTCATTATTTGTATTTCCTTTCTTTTCCTCCTTCAATTCACAGAGCTAAGTACAGAGCCTTGAAACTTAAAGCTCAACCTTATGTTATAATTGAAGCTAAGTTTTATTGGAAAGATCCTGCTAGTGTGTTGTTGTTATGTCTAACAGAAGAGGAAATGATATAAGTGATTAAAGAGCATCATGAGTGTTTGTGTGGAGGTCATTACAGTTGGAAAGTAACTGCTCATAAGATTCTTAAATCAGGTTTTATTGGCCCTTTTCATTTGCGGATGTATACATAACTGTTAGAAGTTGTCAAAAATGCCAGCTGTTTGCAGAAAATAAAAGGTTAGCTCCTTTACCTCTTCTTCCTGTCTTTGTTGAAGAACCCTTTAGACAATGGGAATTGGATTTCATTGGAGAAATCAATCCACAATCAAGTGGGAAATTTAAATGGATTTTGATTGCAACTTATTATTTTACAAAATGGATAGAGGAAATCCCTTCTAGAAAAGCAAATGATTTGGTTCTAATGAAATTTTTGGAGGAAAATATTTTTAGCACATTTGGATTTCCAATGAAGATTGTGACAAATAATGCTCAATTTTTCAACTCAGTCAGGTTTATAAACTTCTGTCAAACTTATAATGTGATATTGTCCTGTTCTACAGCATATCACCCCAAGGAAATGGATTAGCAGAATCCTCTAATAAAACGTTGGTGAAAATCTTGAAGAAGAAAATAAATGAGAACCAGAAGAATTGGGATTCAAAGATGGTCTTTGCTTTATGGGCAGTGAGGATGAATACTAGGATATCCATTGGTAAGTCGCCTTATGAATTAGTATATGGTACCTAGGCATTGTTTCCCACTCAGTTAGTAAGGCTAGTAATATCTTTTCTTCAAGCTGCTCAAGAGGAACCTAATGCCTTGATTAGAAGAATGAATAGACTGATGGAATTGAGTAAAAGTAGAAATAAGGTTAGAGACAATTTGATCACTTATTAGGAGAAAAGGAAGTCCATTTTTGACAGAAAATCAAGAGAAATTATGTTTCAAAATGGATATCTGGTACTGAGATGGGATACAAGAAAAGAGGATAAAGGGAAGCATGGAAAATTTGATACTTTATGGTATGGTCCTGTTGTGACCAGCAACAACCCCCCTTTTTATTTAATATTAGTAATAATACTAAATAAATGGGGACTCTTAGTTAAAAAATTCAAAAAAAAAAAATCAATTAGGATTTGTTTTCCTTTTCAAATAAAACTTTCTATCATAACTTAGGGAAATCCCTTGGAAGAAACCTTAAGAAACACTTAAGTTTATGATAGATTACAATAAAATTGTTCTTTAAACAAAATAGCGCATCCATCGCAAAATGGTAGATATCTTTTGTAAAACTGAAATTGTGATTTTGCGATTTTGTGATAACGCGATCCCAAAAAGCCTATACAATAACATATTGGTCGCAGATTGCATAGCGCAGAAAAAAGAAATGTTAAACGAATAATTTTTGTGCTATTTACAATTTTGCGCTTTTGCGCTATTTGCAATTTGCGCTTTTGCGCTATTTGCAAAATTGCGATGGTTACGTTTTGCGATATTGCGATATTGCGATATTGCGCAGATCGCAATGTCGCAGATTCATAAAAGTGCGTTGTTCAAAGAAAATCTTCCCATATATCAATATCCGTTATGCGCTTTAATGATTGGATTAAATGAATGGATTGTCAATTAATGGTAAATGAGATTTTGTTTTGATTGAAAGTTGTTTCACGTTATAATAATATATTTCATCCGCCTTTGCATTTAAAACTATCTCATCACCTTTCTTGTGCCATTACTCTCATTTAACTCGTAAAACGCAGGCACGAAGGAGAAAATGTCTATACAAAGCGTCCACAGAACATTATGGGTAAGAAAGAGAAGAGCTCGAATTCTGAAAACAGAGAAATGGCTTCACTGTATGCAGACACCGCTTGCAATAAAGATGCCGGTATAACCACATGGGAAGGAATGTATAATTTGCTGGAAGAAGAAAATCCTGTGGTGATGAAAGTTGTGGCTACAGCAGGTTCCAGTAATATGTCTGAGGCAACCCTTAAAGAACTGGCTTGTTCATTTCTGCATAGAATAGCGGCAAGGCCGAGGATTCTTCCGTATACAGACATGGTGAAATGGGTGCTAGACAGCACTGATATTTCAGACAGGAAATTTAGAACTCCAACTCAAGAGCTAATCGGGTCGTTCTCTACGGAAGATTTGAGGCTGATGTATCAGTTGCCGGAACCTCAGGCGACTTATAATAAGCAATTCATGGAAGATTTTGCCAGAGAACATGCAAATTTGTCGGAATGCACATAGGAGTGGACCAAAAGAGATGAACCGTTGAAGAAAAACAAACACGGTATGTACAGTACTGGTTCACTTACCTCTCCTTATTGTTTTGCTGCTGCCATGTTATGCAGGCTTTTTGGAAAGCCTGACATAAATATGATCTTGCCTGAATGGCTCCCTTTGTTGAATGCTGCCGTTAATTCTACAATTGTAGACTGGGCCAAAATCTTATCTAATAATTTGACCATTGCTATTTTTCACTACTGGTCCAAACGAAATGTTTCTCAGCGGATTTATCCACCTTTTTATTTATCTGCTTATGTCATGGACGCTATCTGTTTTGTCTCTAAATTCCCTGTGATGGGTTGGCAATGGACTATCCACGATCCTTTGCCTATTCATGTGTACCATAAGGAACTATGGGAGTCTAAATTTGTCCCCCATTTTTACCAAATTTTCCATGGTGTAATGCTGCCATTGTACAGAACATTGCATAATAAGGATGCCCCAAGGTTATCCCCAGAAACAGAGATTGACATTCTCTCTGTTGCGAGATGGTTTGGAGAAGAATTGTTCACTTATGTTAGGGTTTTCGGAAGTTCTGCTTCCCCCCATGTTTTACCCCTATATGTTCCAGATAGACTTGTAGCTCGGGAAATTTCTTATTAGACCTGTGGCCAAGGAGGTTTAACAAAGGAACTAAAAGAGAAGAAGAAAGGCATTTGGCCACAATTTCCCGTAAACTGTGGAGCATTTTCACTGTTTGATGTTGGGCATGCATTCAAACAAGTAAGCAACATTACATGCTTACAACTATTCACATTTTCGAGAAGGTTATTTAACCCAAATAATATTGTTAAGAATTTTACCAATGTAATTAGAGTAAGGGAATTTTCCAGGGAACATGATCTTTCTGATGATATGTTACAAACAAGAAGTTCATTTAAAGAAGTTTTGAGTTCAGCTCAAATGCAGTTATCTCCAGAGGAATTCCAGGAATTCAAACTTTACAGAGAAAGAAGACTAACTGATATTCCTTTGGAAAATCTACGCTTGGAACCCGCAAGGGAACAAACTCCTAGTGTTAGTCTTAACGACAGTTCGAGTACAGATAAATCTAAGTCAAAATCTGACAGAGAGACTTCTGAACATTCCAATAAGTCTAATGAAAAGGAAGATAAAATTGAAGAATCAGTGAAAGATTCTGCGCAATCGAAAGAACTTCCTCAACAACAAATTTTGACTTCTCAACAGACAAATCCTCCTCCTATCAATGTACAGCAACAATCAGTCACCATTGAATTAGACAAAGAATGGGAAAGCTTTAACCAATTGATTAATGTAGAAGGACAGAATGTACATACCCCTGTACAAACAACCAAAGTTTTGAGCACGGGAATAAGTAGCACAACCACAGTAACTGAGCACATACCTATCACACCCTCCTCTGAAATTGTACTTAATGTAGAGGATATTCCTCCTCTAGATGTATTCTACAGCCCAAAATACAAAGCAGTAGTGAAGAAACAGAGAAAAAAGAGAAAGTTAGAAGGTGCAATTGCTACTGAAGCAGAACAACTAGATGTCTTGTGGAAGGATCCTTCCACAGAGCCTACTGAGAATCTTGCTAAGTTATCTCAAATGACAGGGGCTTATGCTTCTGCAACAATTGACAAATCATTTGAGATACAACTCTTGTTGAATGAAAAAGAAGAACAGATAAAAGTTCTACAACAGCAATTGCAACAGGTACAGGCCAATAATGAAGCACAATTGAAACTTGAAGAGTTACAACAAAAACTTCAAGAAATGCAAATAGGACATCAAAAAAGCTTGGTTGATAAAGAAAAACAAATACAGATTATCCAAGATCAGCACAAAGATGATCCTAAGCTTCCTGAGTTTATTTCAGAAACTATCTCTTTAAACAATCAACTACTGCAACAAGAAGAAGTGTTATGCAAAAAAATATTACAATGGAATTCTTTTTGCCAAGAGAGTGACAAAATCACAAATCATGTCGTAGATTTACGAAATGATTATGATTTAATTAATGAAAATATCAATGATTATTTAGTATGGCAGAAAACAGAAGAAGGAAGAAAAGCTGGTGCACCAATTATTAATGAAAATCATAAAGAAATACTGTTCAATAACTGGGATGCACAAATCAGAAGGGCAGAGAAGGCAGCAGAGGAGGCGGCTACAGTAGAAAACACTCTTACTGATTGTATAAATGATAATTTGCATAAAGCTAATTTGATTTCAGAAACTGTTCCGGGATATCTCCCACAGGCACATCAACTGCAAACAGAATGGAGGCAAAAGGCAGAATAAAGAGCAAGATCAATCCAAGGGCGGACAAGATTAAACTGGGACTCTTACTGGACATACTTAGTGAAGCCACGTAGTCAGCACAGTGCGCTTAATTGTATCATTAATTCTACTGAGAAGATTGCGCCTACACTTGCCGACTCTGTCTTTTTAGGACAGTTGAATTCTGAAGTCGGTCAACCACATCTTCTCAAAACTATGCTAGATGCCTGCAAGTTTAAAGATCAAGTTCATAAATAGTTAGTTAATAGTCTTTATTTTTTAGATTTAGTTTCAATTTTACTGTATTTTAGCCTAGGAAAAGGACGGTCATTAAACCGAATCCTTAATTTTTTGTAATAGACTATTTTTAGATTTAGCTAAGTAGTATTTAAACCCTTCTCATGCATTTAGAGAAGGGTCCTGGATCTTAATATTTTTGACTTGGAGATTACATTTCTGTACTCCACTGGCTTAATATATTTTTTAAAAGGATCACATTTGGTGATTTTATGCGGAATTATCTTTGAAGTGTTGCATTTCTGTACCTTGGAATTTGATTTTGCATCAGAATTACTGGATTAGAGTATCAGATTTCATTTGAAAGTCTTCAAGATGAATAAGGTATTTCTATCTGTTCACTGTTGATTTCCTTTGTCTTATGATATTCTCTTTAAAATTTCTATCATTTACAGATATTTGTTTTCATAACGTTTCTTTATATATATCATTTTTTAGTATAATTGAAATGTTATCTTTCATAAGTATATGTAGATGATATATTATGATGAATGCAATATGTTAATACAACTCTGTTTAATTTCTTAAACAGAGTTATTTCTATTTGTTTATGCACATTTCGATTTAAATGATAATACATTTTTATGGTTATTGTTAAATTGGAATAATCTTAAGTTGTATTCACATATGATTGCCCGGGTTAGTTTTAGAATTTCTTTACCAGTATTTAGTTTAAATTAGATAGTTTTATTTCAGTCAATTTAGTCCCATTTTCACTCATCCAAATCAACCCATCACCAACCCATTAGTTATAAGGAAATTGGTCCTTTAAATCCAGTCGGAGCCACCATACCAAACGGAAAAGGAGCTGTCCTAAGGTCCCGACCGGGTGGTTTTCCCCAATGTTTGAAGCAGTGATTTTCTAGGCTTCAACATTTTTGGCGCTAGAAGGAGGGCTTGAGCTATGAATGGCAAGTAAATATTTACCCACAAGCCATTCTGAGAGCAAAACACCCTCATCAACTTCTTCAATTTCTTCTAAAATACAAAATCCTATAGAAGGAATTGAGAAGAATATTCATACACCCACTACCAAAATCTCAAAACATTCAGACAATCAAAATCCTGAGTCTCCTGAAGTTCAAGATTTAATCCATAAATTGAAAGGATTCTCATTATCTCTAGATGAGTCTGAAATATCTAAAGGTAGTGTAACTTCAAAATTTGTTTCTTCAAAACCTCTTACTAGGCTTCAAAGTGAAAAACTTGGTATTTCTCCGAAAGAATTCCCTTTACCTAGTAGAGTCAAGACAAGAAAAACTCAACCGGAATCAGTAAGTGATATAAGTTCTTCATCTAATATTCAATTACCTGTTTCCGAAATCCCAACTCAACAAAGTACAGGTGTTTCCACATCATCTGCTCAATCATTGTCTGCTCAATCATCATCAATCTCAACATCATCTATTCCAACAACCTCTATTCAGACACCACCAGCCTCTAATACACCTCCAATAGTTGTTCCAATAATGGCTAGACCATGGGCTACTCCAGGGGCTGTCAACATGCCTGCACCTTTACATGATTTACCTGACAATCCTGGAAAATGGCTTCCAAATTTAGCCCAGATCTTAACATTCAAGCTGAAGAACACATCAATAACTTTATGCTGGCTGTAAATTTGAATGGAGTCGTACATGAAGATGTTGTAGTCAGACTATTCCCTTATACTCTTCAAGGGGCAGCAGGATCCTGGTACTTTTCATTACCTTTAGGATCCATAACAAGTTGGGCCATTTTTGCAGATCATTTTTTAACCAAATTTGGAGATGACAGATCAATAGCTACTTTAATCAACGATCTCTCAAATTTGAAGGTAGAACCCAAGGAACCCATTAAAGATTTCAACGCTAGATTCAACAAACTCTTGAACAAAATCCACACAGATTCAAGGCCTAGTGAACTTGTCAGAAGTGAATGGTACATAACCGCATTACCCTCAAACATAGCAATTTTTGTAGATAGAGCTGCAAAACCTACATTGGCTGAGAATATGAAAGAGGCTATTGCAGTAGAGAAACGAATTATTTCTCTAGAAAAGAAAAATGCTATTGAGGAAAGGAAATCAAAGAAAGTTAGCTTCAAAGATGATTCAAAGAAAAAGGCCAAAGACCCATACGACATGGAAGGTTTGCAGAAAGTTCTTAAAACCATGTCAAATGAAATGGTTGAAATTAAAAAACAAGTAGCTGAAACTTCTACCAAAAAACCATTCCAAAAGAAACCAAGTTGAATCTAAACCTCCTAATGCAATCTCTAATGCAGAATCAGAAGAAGAGGAAGAAGAAGAAGATACATCTTTAGTATCAGATGAGGAAGATGAGAATGAAGAAATAGCCGAATTGCATGGAATGTGGGATTTTATTCTCCCTAATTCTGATAGTGAGGTTGAAAAAGAAGCTATGCCTGTAAGTAATAGGAGTAAATCTACAGCAGAGCCTATGCAAACAGTTCCTAAAAATAAAATTACAACTCCAAGTACCAAAGACAAATCCCTTGCAAAGAAAACTTCTTCGTTACCTACTCAGAATCATCCATCTTCTTCTAATCCTCCTACATCAACAGCAAAGAATTTAGTAGTGTCAGATCCTATGGAGTATAACATTGTTGAAGACATGAAAAAGATTAAAGCCAACATTTCCTTACATGAACTCAGCAAACTAAAACACCAGCAGAAGTTGCTATTAAAAGAATTAAACGCTACACCAATTCTTCCTTTACCAAGTGGTGTAGTTGCAAAAGTAGCTAGAGGAGCTGGTAAGCCACCAGATAAGGTAGATGCTACTGATACAATGCTCATTGGAGAAAAATCAAATTCTCAGACTCCTCCTTTTCTTTTGACTTATGAAATGTACAATAAGAATCTGCATAATTGTTTAATTGATTCTGGAGTTTCCTCTAATATAATGCCTACTTCTGTTTGTGCCAAATTGAATATCGAACCACAGAAATCGGCAGTTCATATTGTTCAATTGGACGCTCTAAAGTTCAAGTTGTAGGAGAAATCAATTCGGTTACTATTAGATTAGCTTTAGATCCTAGGATTGTCCAAAGAATTGATATTTGGATTGCAGATATTCCTGAATTCTATGGATTAATCTTAAGCAGGGACTGGTCTACGAAACTTAATGGTTATATCTCAACTGATTATTCACATATGTGGCTTCCCTAAAAAGGGAAACCAAATAAAATCAAAGTTGAACGAGAAAAACATATGACGCATACTGTCACTGAATTTGAACAACCTAATGAACCTGTGGCATTCAACAACAATATTCTTGGAGGTTATTCCGCTGAGTCATTTCTTGGAAACTTCAAAGCACCTCAATCACCTTTTTCTGTAAATACTTTTGTTTCTCAAATAGAAAATTTTTCACAATCTGATTCTTCCAGAATTATAAATATTTCTGATGTAATTGTAGATAAGCCAATAGATAAATCTTTATTTTGGTCGTTATATTTTGATGGATCAAAGTCTAGTGATGGAGCTGGAGCAGGATGCATCTTAATTGATCCAGATGGAGAGAAAACCATGCTGTCATGTAGGTTAGAATTTGAGTTTACGAACAATACTGCAGAATATGAAGCCTTGATACAAGGACTTTATAAAGCTATAGGGTTAGATGTTAAATACTTGAAAGTCTTTGGTGATTCCGAAATTTTCATAAAACAAGTTAGGAATACTATTCATTGCCTTTCAGGACATATTAAACACTATCAAACCCTAGTACAAGATCTTACCACTCATTTTTTAGCATTCAATATTTCTCCTATTCCTAGGAATCAAAATACATCAGCTGACTTGTTAGCTAATGTTGCATCTAAACTCCTTCCTGCTGAAGATTGCAGTCCTGATAGGTTTTCTATAGAATTGATTTTTCGCCCATCTGTCCCAGATAATGTCACAAATTGGAGAGTTTTCTATCATGATCAAGATATTTTAAATTTCATGACTTCAAAGAAATCATATGATGAGAAAATTATTGATGAGAATGATCATGATTTACAAATTGCTTCAAAAGGTAATGAAAATCCCATTCCAAAATCTGTTGTTAAATTAGAGGATTTATATGACATTAAAGACAGATTCAAGAAAGTCACTAATGCTAAACTTCAAAGTTCCACTTTGAAGTTTGAATTAGTAAATCTTAGTTCTGATTCTAAACCTCAAAACGTTAATTTAGGACTCAATTTAACACCAGAGGAAAGGAATGCTTTCATTAAACTTCTGAACAAATATAAAAACGTTTTTTCTTGGAATTATGATGATTTAAAAACGTATGATACTTCGGTTATTCAACACACAATTCCAATGCTTCCTGATATTAAACCTGTTCAACAAAAGTTAAGGAAGGTTCATCCAAATCTCGAAGGACAAATCAAATCAGAACTTAATAAACTTTTAAAAGCCAAAATCATTTTTCCTGTCAGGCACTCCAATTGGGTTTCCAATATGGTACCTGTAAGGAAGAAGAATGGTGATACAAGAATCTGTATTGATTTCAGAAATTTAAACAAGGCATGTTTAAAAGACAATTTCCCATTGCCAACCATGGAACAGATACTTCAAAAGGTAGCTGGTTCTGAACTTATGTCCTTTCTTGATGGATTTTCGGGCTATAATCAAGTTTTAGTTCATCCAGATGACAGATTGAAAACAACTTTCAGAACAAAATGGGGAACTTATGCTTATCAGAAAATGCCTTTTGGTCTAATAAATGCGGGAGAAACTTTCCAAAGAGCCATGGACATAGCATTTAAAGGTCTGATCAATAAATCAGTTGTTGTTTATCTTGATGACATAACAGTATTTTCAAAAAAGAGATCCAATCATCTACATGATCTAAAGCAAATATTTGAAAGATGTAGAAGGTTTGGTATTTCCTTAAATCCAAAAAAATCTTTCTTTGCTTTGGATGAAGGAAAACTCTTAGGATTTTTTGTGTCAAAAGATGGTATATATATTGATCCAGATAGAGTGAAAGAAATTTCTGATATTTCTTTACCTCATAACAAAAAAGCCATGCAATCATTTCTTGGGCAGATCAATTTTGTAAAAAGATTCATTCCTGATTTTTCTTTAATTGTTTTACCTATGCAAAATATGATCAAGAAGAATTCAGTATTCAAATGGGGGCATAAAGAGAAAGAAACCTTTGAGGCAATCAAACAAGCAATCATTAATGCACCAGCATTGAATACCCCAGATTTTTCTAAAGATTTTACTTTGTATACTTTGGCCACCGAAACATCTTATGCAATTGTTTTAACACAGCTCAATGATCAGAAAATTGAGGCACCAATTTCTTTCTTTAGCTCAAATCTGCAAGGAGCTGAGCTTAATTATTCCGATGTTGAAAAACAAGCCTTTTCTGTGTTTAAATCAATCAAACATTTCAGACCTTTTCTCTTGAAAACACATACAAAAATCATTGTCCCATTCTCTGCAGTGAGGCAATTATTAATTCAAAGAGAAGTAGGAGAAAAGAGAGCTAACTGGGTAACAGCCTTGCAAGAATATGATATTGATATTAAACCAGCTAAGATTGTTAGAGGACAAGGTTTTTGTAGATTATTGGCAGGAGCTCATAACATACCAGAAAATCAAGATTCAAATCAAGATATTCAAGTAAGTCAGATAAGTGTTACAGATTCTGAATCTCAGTATGCTGATCTTATCTATTACTTGAAAAATGGGTATGCTCCTTCTAATCTCAGCTATAAGAGTAAACACGCTTTAAGGTTAAAGGCTATTAAATATGAGATCATTGATAATTTGTTATTCAGAAAAAATTATGATTCAATCTTATTAAGATGTCTTGAAAAGACTGAAGCTGAAAAGGTTTTGCAGGAATTGCATGATGGACCAGCAGGAGGTCATTTTGGAGGCGACACCACAGCTCACAAAATAATTCGTGTTGGTTATTACTGGCCTAACCTGTTTAAAGATACGCATGATTATGTAAGGAAGTGCAGAATTTGTCAAAATACAAGTGGAAGACAAAGGAAACCAGCTTTTCCTTTACAACCAGTGAGTATTAAGCAACCATTTGAACAATGGGGGCTTGACATTATTGGTGAGATAGTACCTCATTCTTCCAAACAGCACAAGTACATCCTTACTACAACTGATTACTTTACAAAATGGGTAGAAGAAATCCCGTTGAAGGTAGCCAATTCTAATGCAATTATTGATTTCATAGATCAATTCATCATAACCAGGTTTGGTGTACCTAACGCTCTTGTCTTTGATAATGCATCTTACTTCTCTGGAAATAGTTTAATAGAATTTGCAGTCAAAAGAGGTTTCAAATTAAAATATTCAGCAAATTATTATCCACAAGGTAATGGTTTCGCTGAATCCACTAACAAAAATCTTATCAAAATCATTAAAAGGACCATCGATCAAAATCAAAAGAATTGGCACAAGTCTTTAATCTTTGCATTATGGGTTGATCGTATCACTGAAAAAGCTTCAATAGGAACTTCACCTTTCAATTTAGTTTATGGAAAAGAAGCTGTGATACCATCAAATTTAACTCTTCGATCATTAGCCCTAGTGCAATTTATTGAAGAAAATCCTTCTTCATCCATTCAATTGAGATATGATCAAATCCTTAAACTAGAAGAAGATAGAGATAAAGAAAAAATTATTCATGAAAAACATCAACAGCTTGTAAAATCTTCTTTTGATGCAAGTTCTACTGGCCCAAATTTTTTATCAATTGGTGATCTTGTTTTGAAATGGGATAAAGCACACGAAGAAAAAGGTAAACATACCAAGTTTCAGAAAATGTGGCTTGGACCATTTCAGATCGTTGAAAAGATAGGCTCAAATACATTCATACTCCAAGATCTAACAGGTAAGAGAGAATCTCTTCCTGTAAATGGGCTTATCTTGAAGAAATTCTTTTCATAAGAAGGTAACCTCTTCTTAAACTGTACATATTCATTTCTGCAAAGTTTTTGATTGTTTTTGCAAATAAAGGTTGTTAATAAGTCTATAATTGACTGTTTACTATTTAGGAAAATTTCTTAGGAAAAATATTATAAATATTTATTTTGTGTAAATAAGAATTTTTAAAGAGATGATCACAATTTTTGGATAGTTTTAAATAAGATGTAAAACTTTGAAAGATTATTCCAATCATTTGCATGATCTTTTGAAAACTTGAGGAGAATGTAAATCATTATAAGTTTATTGAGCAGAGAAAGGTTATCTATAAAAGTAAAGATTTTTCAAAGTCTTGGTACTCAAAAAACTCTAAAAATTGTCATCCATTGATTCTTAAGGATAAAACTATTTCACCCCATCCATTTAAGTTGTGATTTTTTAGAATATAATTCTAAGAAATTATATGAAAATTTAAGAGATAAGAGGTCTCATTATGAGCCAACTTACCATGTTCATAAGAAGTAATAAAACTGACATTACCAATACTGCATACCAAAACAGGGTAATGGCTTATAAATATAAGACAAGGGGTCTCATCACGAGCCAACTTGTTCAGTTTAATTATAACTAGTGAATGTCATTGTTATTAACTGGCTACCAAACCAGAACAATGGCTCTTAAAAAAAAATAAAAATAAGTAAAAGACAAAAACATGAGATAATAGGTCTTATGAATTTATCTTTTAAAAAGTCATAATTTTAGTTGGATGGGACAATGAATGGTTAATGGTTTAAAGGTAACCCTGTCGAGACTATGAACGTTTACTGGCAGCAGAGGCAATACCTATGGCAATAGAGTATATTATAAAACCAAAACTTGGAGAAATCCACTTACTTCATTATTAACACCAATCAAAGCTTGAGATAACCCAAAAATGTTTTTGTTCTTAAGGAATTAGAAAGAAATTGTGAATGATTTTTATTTCTTTTTCATAAGTTAGATTTTATTTAAAATATCCTAAGATAGTTTTCATTATCTTTAAAAATATTTATTTACTAGAAATATAGTGTTCATTTTATTTTTTCAGAGATAACTGTTTCTTTCAGTGAATCGCCAATTTTTGTGACCAGCAACAACCCCCCTTTTTATTTAATATTAGTAATAATACTAAATAAATGGGGACCCTTATCTAAAAAATCCAAAAAAAATCAATTAGGATTTGTTTTCCTTTTCAAATAAAACTTTCTATCATAAACTTAGAGAAATCCCTTAGAAAGAACCTTAAGAAACACTTAAGTTTATGATAGATTACAATAAAATTATTCTTTAAACAAAATAGCTCATCCATCACAAAGTGGTATATATCTTTTGTAAAACTGAAAATGCGATTTTGCAATTTTGCGATAATGTGATCCCAAAAGCCTATACAATAACATATTGGTCACAGATCTCATAGTGCAGAAAAGAGAAATGTTAAACGAATACCTTTTGCACTATTTCGAAATTTGCGCTTTTGCGCTATTTACAAAATTGCGATGGCTTCATTTTGCGATATTGCGATATTGTGATATTGCGCAGCAAATCGCAGATCGCAATGTCACAGATTTATAAAAGCGCGTTGTTCAAAGAAAATCTTCCCATATATCAATATCTGTTATGCGCTTTAATGATTGGATTAAATGAATGGATTGTCAATTAATGGTAAATGAGATTTTGTTTTGATTGAAAGTCGTTTCACGTTATAATAATATATTTCATCCGCCTTTGCATTTAAAACTATCTCATCACCTTTCTTATGCCATTACTCTCATTTAACTCGTAAAACACAGGCATGAAGGAGCAAACGTCTACACAAAGCGTTCACAGAACATTATGGGTAAGAAAGAGAAGAGCTCGAATTCTGAAAACAGAGAAATGGCTTCACTGTATGCAGACACCGCTTGCAATAAGGATGCTGGTATAACCACATGGGAAGGAATGTATAATTTGCTGAAAGAAGAAAATCCTGTGGTGATGAAAGTTGCGGATACAGTAGGTTCCAGTAATACGTCTGAGGCAACCCTTAAATAACTGGCTTGTTCATTTCTGCATAGAATAGCGGCAAGGCCGAGGATTCTTCCGTATACAGACATGGTGAAATGGGTGCTAGACAGCACCGATATTTCAGACAGGGAATTTAGAACTCCAACTCAAGAGCTAATCGGGTCGTTCACTACAGAAGATTTGAGGCTGATGTATCAGTTGCCGGAACCTCAGGCGACTTATAATAAGCAATTCATGGAAGATTTTGCCATAGAACATGCAAATTTGTCGGAATGCACACAGGAGTGGACCAAAAGAGATGAACCGTTGAAGAAAAACAAACATGGTATGTACAGTACTGGTTCACTTACCTCTCCTTATTGTTTTGCTACTGCCATGTTATGCAAGCTTTTTGGAAAGCCTGACATAAATATGATCTTGCCTGAATGGCTCCCTTTGTTGAATGTTGCCGTTAATTCTACAATTGTAGACTGGGCCAAAATCTTATCTGATAATTTGACCACTGCTATTTTTCACTACCGGTCCAAACGAAATGTTTCTCAACGGATTTATCCGCCTTTTTATTTATCTGCTTATGTCATGGACGCTATCTGTTTTGTCTCTAAATTCCCTGTGATGGGTTGGCAATGGACTATCCACGATCCTTTGCCTATTCATGTGTACCATAAGGAACTATGGGAGTCTAAGTTTGTCCCCCATTTTTACCAAATTTGCCATGGTGTAATGTTGCCATTGTACAAAACATTGCATAATAAGGATGCCCCAAGGTTATCCTCAGAAATAGAGGTCGACATTCTCCCCGTCGCGAGATGGTTTGGAGAAGAATTGTTCACTTATGTTAGGGTTTTTGGAAGTTCTGATTCCCCCCATGTTTTACCCCTATATGTTCCAGATAGACTTGTAGCACGGGAGATTGCTTATCAGACCTGTGGCCAAGGAGGTTTAACAAAGGAATTAAAAGAGAAGAAGAAAGGCATTTGGCCACAATTTCCCGTAAACTGTGGAACATTTTCACTATTTGATGTTGGTCACGCATTCAAAGAAGTAAGCAGCATTACATGCTTACAGCTGTTCAAATTTTCGAGAAGGTTATTTGACCCAAATAATATTGTTAAGAATTTTACCAATGCAATTAGAGTAAGGGAATTTTCCGGGGAACAGGATCTTTTTGATGATATGTTCCAAACAAGAAGTTCATTTAAGGAAGTTTTGAGTTCAGCTCAAATGCAGTTATCTCCAGAAGAATTCCAGGAATTCAAACTTTACAGAGAGAGAAGACTAACTACTATTCCTTTGGAAAATCTACGCTTGGAACCCGCAAGGGAACAAACTCCTAGTGTTAGTCTTAACGACAGTTCGAGTACAGATAAATCTAAGTCAAAATCTGAAAGAGAGACTTCTGAACATTCCAATAAGTCTAATGAAAAGGAAGATAAAATTGAATAATCAGTGAAAGATTCTGCGCAATCGAAAGAACTTCCTCAACAACAAATTTTGACTTCTCAACAGACAAATCTTCCTCCTACCAATGTACAGCAACAATCAGTCGCCATTGAATTAGACAAAGAATGGGAAAGCTTTAACCAATTGATTAATGTAGAAGGACAGAATGTACAGACCCCTGTACAAACAACCAAAGTTTTGAGCACAGGAATAAGTAGCACAGCCACAGTGACTGAGAACATACCAATCACACCCTCCTCTGAAATTGTACTTAATGTAGAGGACATTCCTCCTCTAGATGTATTCTACAGCCCAAAATACAAAGCATTAGTGAAGAAACAGAGAAAAAAGAGAAAGTTAGAAGGTGCAATTTCTACTGAAGCAGAACAACTAGATGTCTTGTGGAAGGATCCTTCCACAGAGCCTACTGAGAATCTTGCTAAGTTATCTCAAATGACAGGGGCTTATGCTTCTGCAACAATTGACAAAGCATTTGAGATACAACTCTTGTTGAATGAAAAAGAAGAACAGATAAAAGTTCTACAACAGCAATTGCAACAGGTGCAGGCCAATAATGAAGCACAATTGAAACTTGAAGAGTTACAACAACAATTTCAAGAAATGCAAATAGGACATCAAAAAAGCTTGGCTGATAAAGAAAAACAAATACAGATTCTCCAAGATCAACACAAAGATGATCCTAAGCTTCCAGAGTTTATTTCAGAAACTATCTCTTTAAACAATCAACTACTGCAACAAGAAGAAGTGTTATGCCAAAAGATCTTACAATGGAATTCTTTTTGCCAAGAGAGTGATAAAATCACAAATCATGTCATAGATTTACGAAATGATTATGATTTAATTAATGAAAAGATCAATGATTATTTGGTATGGCAGAAAACAGAAGAAGGAAGAAAAGTTGGTGCACCAATTATTAATGAAAACCATAAATAAATACTTTTCAATAACTGGGATGCACAAATCAGAAGGGCAGAGCAGGCAGCAGAGGAAGCAGCTACAACAACAAACAATCTTACTGAGTGTGTAAATGATAATTTGCACAAAGCTAATTTGATTTCAGAAACTGTTCCGGGATATCTCCGACAGGCACATCAACTACAAACAGAATGGAGGCAAAAGGCAGAAGAAAGAGAAAAATCAATCCAAGGGCTGACAAGATTAAACTGGGACTCTTACTGGACATAATTAGTGAAGCCACACAGTCAGCACAGTGCGCTTAATTGTATCATCAATTCTACTGAAAAGATTGCGCCTACACTTGCCGACTCTGTCTTTTCAAGACAGTTGAATTCTGAAGTCGGTCAACCACATCTTCTCAAAACTATGCTAGATGCCTGCAAGTTTAAAGATCAAGTTCATAAATAGTTAGTTAATAGTCTTTATTTTTAGATTTAGTTTTAATTTTACTGTATTTTTTCCTAGGAAAAGGACGGTCATCAAACCGAATCCTTAATTTTTTGTAATAGACTATTTTTAGATTTAGCTAAGTAGTATTTAAACCCTTCTCATGCATTTAGAGAAGGGTCCTGGATTTTAATATTTTTGACTTGGAGATTACATTTCTGTACTCCACTGACTTATATATTTTTTAAAAGGATCACATCTGGTGATTTTATGCGGAATTATCTTTGAAGTGTTGCATTTCTGTACCTTGGAATTTGATTTTGCATCAGAATTACTGGATTAGAGTATCAGATTTCTTTTGAAAGCTTTCAAGATGAATAAGGTATTTCTATCTGTTCACTGTTGATTTCTTTTGTCTTATGATATTCGCTTTAAAATTTTCTATCATTTACAGATATTTATTTTCATAACGTTTCTTTATATATATCATTTTTGAGTATAATTGAAATGTTATCTTTCATAAATATATGTAGATGATATATTATGATGAATGCAATATGTTAATATAGCTCTGTTTAATTTCTTAAACAGAGTTATCTTTATTTGTTTCTGCACATTTCGATTTAAATGATAATACATTTTTATGGTTATTGTTAAATTGGAATAATCTTAAGTTGTATTCACATATGATTGCCCGGGTTAGTGTTAGAATTTCTTTATCAGTGTTTAGTTTAAATTAGATAGTTTTATTTCAATCAATTTAGTCCCATTTTCACCCATCCAAATCAACCCATCACCAACCCATTAGTTATAAGGAAACTGGTCCTTTAAATCCAGTCGGAGCCACCATACCAAACAGAAAAGGAGCTGTCCTAAGGTCTCGACCGGGTGGTTTTCCCCGATGTTTGAAGCAGAGATTTTCTAGGCTTCAACAGGTCCGTATAAAATCATTGAAGCCAGAACAAATAACACTTTCATGCTGGAAAGTCTTAACGGAGAAGCAATAGAACTGCCTGTGAATGGGCAGTGTTTGAAACACTATTGCCAGCACTAGAAGCATTCATTTCATCATTGTACATATCCGGTTTCCTATCATTGTATATTTCTCATCAAGCAATTTTTGACTCCATGCCCGAAGAGAAGGCATTGATCTATAGGTTCTTAGTGTTTCGTGGAAAAAAAAAAACACTATCCCCAGGTGGAGCCAGATGTTGTGGATTATCTGCATATACTTTTAATTTTATATTAAAAATACAAAAAAAAAAAATCTGAAATTGAAAGAAAAGAAAATATGTTAAATTATTATAGTTTTATACTTTGGTATAAAAAGAAAATGTTTTTAGTTTGATGTATTAAAGTTTAACTGTTTCAAACTTTGAATAAGTGAGTTTTATATCCAAAGACTAAAGGCTGATCAATTCAATAGACAAAGAGTGTTGATATTAAAATTCTAAACCAGATGACCCAACCCACGGGCACTACCAGCACGAGAGTTAACGAAACGGGTGCCTTCGCAGTTGACTGGGTTGACTGTGGAGGCAATAGAGATTGATGGTGGATATCGACTGCGGGGGCACCAGCCAGAGTTCTCAGCCGTACCCCGAGACCCCCCACAGTGACGTCATATCTCGAATGGAAAACAACTGTTATTCATCGTAGGCATTTAATACGAAAGTTGCGCCACCTATTTGGGGGTATTTTTTATTTTGTTTTCAAAATACTTTGTAGTTTGTTGCATTTCAACCTGTTGCATTCTCCCATCACCTTTCTGTTTTTAGTCACCTTGCAAGAGCATTCCTTCAGCTCCTTTTATAATCATGGCTAAAAGGTCTTCTTTGTCTGGTTCATCGAGCCACATTCCTCTCATGGATAATGAGAGAGACATTCAAGATACTGTGTCTTTGGTAATGCATCTTCCATTCTATCAACAAGTTGTCTTGAATAATGATAATTCCCCTGTCTATTCCACCATGATAAAAGATGGAATCCTTTCTTCATGCATCCCAAAGACCCATTTATTCCCAGAGTTTATCTATTGGTTGGTTTCCTCAATGTATCCCGGAAAATGTTTCATAATGAATTCCCAAGGAGAAAATGTTCTGCAGGTGTCTACCCAATTAATCCGCCAAGCCCTGTGTTTTCCTGAGGCCGAATCATCAGTTCAATTTTCAGAAGATTCACTGATTAATTACTATGAAAGCCTTGTAGGAGAAGAATTAAATCAGTTTATGTTTCATTTTAAGCCTAATATGAAGTAGTTTCAGCTAGAGTGTGGATAATTTACTATGGGAGTTTTCCACGAAGAGACTCAGCCTGTATTGAGTAGTATTGCTAAAATCTTGGGCAAAGAAGATGACATCATAGTGGACAAGTCAGTCCTGGGAATGTTTTCCATGATGATGAAGTCAGGAATGGTCCTGGATATTCCATCCTTTTGGAAAGAAGCAGTCAACTCACAATTAATGATTCTTTCACTAACAGGATCTTTTAAATTTCCTTCACTATTTGTCTACTTATTTTTATATCAGAATGTTGAGGAATTCATGCAGTTAGTTCTAAATATAATGGATGTAAACAAGCATAGAGAGTCAGTTATATTATGGATAGATATAATCATAAGGGAGCAAAATGAAGCGGGGTTATTTAATTTTTCTAGTTAGTATATTCCCATTGCATATAAAATATTGAATGGAGTTCATCCTCCTTGTTTCTTACCTAAAGCCCAAGATTTTCTACATTTAGGAACTAGCTATAAATTTGGGGACTGGTTTGCATTTGAAGAATATTTTGAAATAAGGTTGTATGGAGCAAATGTTGAACCTTACAGGCTCCCAACGTTTGTGCCAATGAGGCTCTTTGCCTTAGAATTTATCAAACAGAGCCTAAATGTTTATCATGTGCACTTTGTTCCTATGAAGAAAGGTCATATGTATAAATTACCTATGAGTGTGGGACCTTTCATAGTTAATATGAGGAAGGCATTTGATGAAGTAACAAAATTGTTGGAGGAAACACATATGTTACTACGAGAAAAATGGGCTTATGATCCCCATGGTGTAATTTCACAGAGAAGAATTGAGAACATATACTTAGCTTTCATTCATGAAAGTAGACCTGAGAAAGAAAAGGTAGCAAGCAAAGGTGAAATAAGTTCAGTGAAAACAAGCATTCAGACTCCTATTATAACTGAGAAAACAAATAAAATAGGTAAAGAAGTTGTTATTGACTTGGATGATGAGGAAATGAGAGGTGAGAAAAGGACAAATTTTTCTGAAGATCATTCCTCTAATTCACCTGGTTTTTCCTTGCATTTGGGTGAAGAACATAATTCTCTCGCTTCCCCTGGAGGTCATGAATCCTCTCATGAAAAATTACCCTTAATCAAACAAGTGTTTTCGCAAATTGAAGAGAGAAATCAGAAAATGAAGGTCAACATGGAGGCCCAAGCAGAACATCAGGTTGCTACTGATCAGAAAAGGTTGTTAACTGTAATGGATCTTGAAAAATATCAATTTAGGATTGCTTTGTCACATCCCACAGGAATTTCAATTGGGTCTTCAAACATTTTAATACTGTAAATGTGACTATGGATGTGAAAAAGATTCCACTAATGGAAAAAATGAATTTGCATATGCAGATAGGACAATTGATTGTTAACGATATCACAAAGACAAATGCAATGGCAGTTAAAGCTAAAAACATGTTAGGGAAAGTTATCAAACAGTTGAAGTTAGAAAAATCCAACTCAAGGGCCTTAACAGTCCAAAATGAAGAATTAAAGAAAGTCATTATGAAGATTGGAGTAGACCCCAGTGATAAAGCTGTTGTACAGAAGTTCATGCAAACTATTGAGATAGAGATATCTACCTTGAGAAAGAAACTAAAACTGCCTGCTCCAGAACATTCAACGGATGCAGAGGTTGTAGAGGTAGAGAGAGAAAATGAAAAACTTCTGCAGCAACTAGTGCAAAAGGATGAAGAACTATCCAAAATAAAGCAGACTGTAATTTCATTACAAAATCATATTGGAAGTCATACTTTCACTGTCGTTTTTCCTACTGGTGATGCAAACCCTCAGGTACAGATCGCTCAATTAAGCACTAAATTGAAGATGGTTGAAAGGGATCGAAAGCAAGCTCAAGCAGAGTTGGAGACTGCCATAAATCTGAACAGAACATTAGAGAATGAAGCTAACCAGAACAAGTTAAATTTCCAAAATTTTGAGGCTGAGATTAAAAATCTCAAAGAAATATTGAAGGGAAATCTCTCACTCATAATAGCCAAGGATATCATTTGGGTTGATATCATTTCAGAGATGAAATCTAATTGGAATTTTATGATTATAGTCGCAAAGGAGAAAAGTCTCATTTTGGAATATGAAGAAGAAATAATGTCTAATAAGCAGAGGTCAATTAAGAGAGCTAATTGGGCTAAGACGTTTATTAATTTTATTAATTCCATTTCAGATGAAGAACCAGAAGAGATTGAGATAAAAGACAGACTCTTGTATGTAGTGGAGGTTAATAAAATGATTATCAAAAATGATCTTAGGAAGGCTATAGAAAAGAAACTATCAGAAATCAAAGAAATAGTAAGTTAGTTTGATAAATCATTTGACAAATTGGAAAGAGTTGGTCTACCTTCATGTTGGGGAGCTGAAGGAAATATTTTACCTTGGAATTATTATGAGAAATTATTGATATTGAAAAAGAGTAAGGTGGACAACAGGCATGAGAAGACTCGGGTATTAAAGGGAGAAACAATGGTTAATTTCTTACAAAGGAATTTTCAACTACTGTGGATTGTAAAGACTCTCATTACAGAAAGACCAACATATAGCCAAATTATTGCATTCATATTAGAATATCATAATCTGAAAAATTTGCTTGCGACAAAGAATGAGATATGGAAGAAATGTAAAACATATTCAATAGATTCGACAAAAGGAGCTCCAGCGCCCCAAAAAGAAACAATAGTTGACTCAGGAACTGCAGCAGCGACAGTAGTTCCCATAGATTAGGAGATTTTACTTTTATGTTATGTTATTTTTCAGAATCAATGTAATTGTAATAATACTTTCTAAGGCATATGCCTCCAAAGTTCTAAGTAGTTGCAACAGTTAGCGTTAGTTACAGTAGTTAAACTGCTTCTTTATTGTACTTAATGAAAATTTCAAAAGGAGGAAAGGATCCTAGTTTTGGACCTTCAGAGCCTAATTTTTGGACTCAGAGATTGACAAGTTAATGAATGAGTATGCAAGTTTCTATCATTTTGTTAATGTTGAAATGTATTCACAGTTTACGTTATGTTTTTCCATCTATGAATGAAATAGAGTTATGAGCAGCAGGCCTCTTTATACTTATGTATTTGAGAGTTAAAAAGCCTTAATTTGCGCTCCTCTATTTTAAATATTTCTTCATATAATTCTTCTGGATTTTGAAATGAAATTTTTTGTATAAAACAACATATCAGTTTGGAATTCTCCTTTCTATTTCTTCTTATTCTTTTGTTCAACATTGGCTAAAGATAACAATGCATAATGTTCATATATTTGATATTTAAGGGTTTGATCTTTAATATTTGAGGGTTGATAAGACAGAGAAAAATATATACATTCGTGACATAATCAGATAGATGTCTTAAGCACTAATTCCTTATCACAGCTAAGGGATTGTCTCTTAAGGTACAACATGCATCATAAAAACCAAAAAAATATATATGTATGTTTCAGTTACATCCCGAGACAACATGTCTCTCGAAAATATGTGGAAATAAAAAGCCTAGGTGCCTAATCGGTGTAATGTTCCGAAATGGAATCAGTAGCTTTTACACCACTGAAGAAATCCTTTTGTCGGAAATATGCACAAGGCTATGTCAGAGATGTAATGAGAGGGAATTTACCATTTATGTCACCTCTAAAGAGAGGATGAGAAATGGAGGCTATCTGGCCCTTTCTCAGGCTCTGCCTATAGCTATGCAAATATTTCTTCCTTCAGGAAGATCTTGCTCAAAGGATGAGCTACAGCAACATCTGAACTTTAACAAGCAGCAACAACAATGAAATATCTTTACTCATAAAATGTGAGAAGAGTGAAAAACTGATATATAACCTATAGCAACAAATGATATACAAAATCCTTGAGGAAGGGACCTCTCAAGGTGGGCTCAAATCAGCCTCAAGGAAAATATAAATAAAATGAAGGAATACTTTGCTACATAACACAACAAATCTATAACTGTGCAGTCTATAAGGGAAAATGACTGCAGACTGAAATATACAAGATGATATGACAATATGAGCTCAAATAAAGATAGGGGAGCAAGATATCAACCCTAGAAAACAATACAACAACAATCCTCCAAGGGATTGGCTAAAGATCATAAAACAGAAAAATGACGGAGTTGCAGTGTAGCTGCTACAAATCAATAATAATACATGAATGGAGAAGGATGTAGATACTGCAACCAAGGTAGAAACCTCCTCCAATGATCTCCAATGTGAAAGGCTGCTCCTTTCACTGAAGATTACACCCTCCAAACTTTAGTGTGAACCCCTCCTGCAATTGCCCACTAAAAATAACGCTATATGGAGAAGTGAATATGCTGGGGATGAGATAAAACACTTGGCCCAATGCCAAAATCTGAAATTAAACTCCAGAAATCTCTTTTTCTGATCTCCTAGAGAAAGAGAGGGCTCCTCCTCTATAAAACAAGCTCCGGAAATGGGTGATAGTGAATCCTCACTACAACCTCCTCCAACTCCAATGAATCTGCCCAACAGAAACGTTGTAGCTGAAAGAGATGGATTTGGCCACAAGCCTATATGTGAGGAAGATGAAGAAAAACTCCTCCAAGGCCTCCCAAGGAAGAGAAGGAAATTCCTAAACAGGAATTCCCCTTGTGCTGAGCAGCACAAGCTATCTCAGTTGAACAACTGAAGAGAGCAAATCAAAATTCTCAAGCATGAAATGAAAAATGGCTCTCCTCCACCTTTTTATGCAAGGAATGCTTCCTTGCCATGGACCCCACCCATTAGGGTTTCTCTCATCCTCTATTTTACCTCCATTCAAAACTGCGCAGTCTTCTTGTGCAAGCTTCTCCTCTTGGGCATGTTGTTGACTTGGTCAGCTATGGCCTAGTCTTTTTCCTTTTGGCCCTTTTCACACTAGGGAATGTCAAATTTAGCCACTTAAGTGACTCATGCACCTTAGGAGAGTTTATTTTGCTGCTACATGGGCTCCCTTATCCATTTTGTTCTTTTTATTAAAATAAAAGAAAAATTAATGTTCCAATTGCCTTATTGAAAAATTTGGAACATCACAGTCCTCCCCTCCCAAAGATTGCTTGCCCTCAAGCAATTGCAAGGGTATAACTGAAAAGGAACCTCCTCTCAAGGCATGGAGTCTGAAATCTCCTCATGTAGATCCTCCATCCCCAAGAAATCAACCAAGAAAAATGAGTCACCCTCCAACTAGGCAACTCCTGAAAATACTCCTCCACCTTGTGCTCATGTAGAAAAGGTGGGCTAAAATGTTGAACATGGTAAGCTGCATAGCCTACCCCACACTGTCCTCTTCTACAATTATGATAAGTGTGGAGTGATAGCTGAACTTTGGCTGCAATAGTGTTGCCTTCAAGATACAATATGAAGTCTAGATCCCCAAGGATCTCTCCTCCAACATTGCAAATCAAGCTGGCCCAAATTATCTCATATGTGATGAGTTGGAATTCATCATCATATGGCATCCAAACAATTATATGGTTCACCTCATGGAAAAGAAAATGGATGAACATGGTGACCATATCATCTCCCATACTCCCCTTGGAGCATGAGCTGCAAAAACAATGGAGGTCTTCTCTCCCAAAGGGTACATCCACCCAATGAGTCCCATCCTCCTCATGATACATACGGGGCTGCTGCTGATATATGGCTGAAACATGTTGGTCTTAAAGAGAGATCCAAGCCACCCCATCAATTATACAAACCATGAAGTGCCTTCTCCAAAAATTCAAACTCTCCAAATAGCTCCTCCCACATGAAGGAAAGAGATGAAGCTTGGCAATCATGGGCTGCCCATTGTTTCTCCTTAAACATTCAACATGAAAAGTAGGGAGAATCACACTCCCAATTGGCCTCTTAAATTTATTTCCCCCCTTCAAAACAATGCTTCCTCTGAACAACGTTCCATTAGAAAAATATGGAAGCATAAACTTGTGAGAGAAAGGAGGTGAAATATAGTTCCATGCATGGAACCAGCGCAGGGCATCTTTGGCCTGCCTCCACATATGATGCAACAAGTGCCTTTGCAGCCACTTTTTTGCTTCCACATTCATCCTGCAAGATGTGATCATGAAAACATACCTTGGTGCCAAAGGTGCACACCAAAATCCATATGGCTTTCCCCCACAATCCACTGTTAAAATAGCCATCATCTTTGCTACAATAGACCATGAGCATAACCAAACATAGTGTACAAGAAGGAAAGATCCTCCTTGATATAATATGCTGCTCATAAGAATAAGAGAGTGCCAAACATAAAGCAAATTGTTACCTCCCTCATCATGTACTTTGGCCTTTGAGCTGAAATGGCTCAAGTGAAAAGTCCCCTTCACTGCAACATAGTAGGGGAGTGGTTGTGCCAACCATCTCATTATCTCTTGGGCTATGCATCTAGCCATATGATGATATATATCCATTAGGACTCCCTCCCAAGTGGACTCCTCCATCAGTAAATGGTATGCATAAGAATGCATGGAAGAAGAATCCATGATTACTGCATGTAGGTGTCTTCTCTTGTGCTTGTGAGCCCAAGATAAGAAGATCTAAACATAGCAAGGGATGCTGCCATCCATTACTTCCTCATCCTCATCTCCTACATGCCTCCAAGATACATCACTTGTGAAGTGGTTTGAAGGACACTCCAACAAGTAATCCAAGCTCTCAAGTGACAGCACTGCTGGCTTTTGGAGTAGGGCCACCATCATCTCAATGCTCCCCTCTTTGACATGAATCTTGCCAAAGACTTCTCCCATCATGTTGCTGAAATGTAGAGCCCCTCCCATGAAGAAGGTGTCGCTTGGGCATCCAAGATCAAAGATAAATCCCCTTGCACCATGTTAGTGCCTCCTCTTGCTCCTGCAACAACATACATCTTGAGCAACAAATTTGTTTGCTGCCCCCTCATACTTCCACCACACCAAATATGAAATGGAAACATGATGAATGGTAAAAATAATTCCATCCCATCATAATTCACCCATGCTCCTTTTTGCTCTATGGTGTAAGTATCCTTCCATCTCATCTTCCCTCTCAAACCCCATGAAAAGGAATAGGTCACATGTTGGCCAAACTCTCTCAAGAGCAACCAATGTGGCATGGCTTCTTGCTGCGCTGTATCATAGATCTGAAAGAGGCTCACCATCCTCTTGCCTCCCATCCACATCCACTTAGCTCCTAGTGGAAGCTTCCCATCATTCTACAACTTGGCACCTCTCCAACAAGAGCTGCCATCATCCCAAAACAGATTATCACCTTTGCATTTCATGGGAAATTTAAATGAAATCCTCTCTATGGTCCATTTCTCAAACCCCATTCTCCTGTGTGGTGCATGAATCATCAATGGAGGATGAGAATGATGGCACAGTGCAATGACAGTATTTTTCTCAAGACAGTCAACTTGCAATGGTATGCAACTCCTCATAGAAGGTACTGAATCAGAAAATGTAAACTTGTGCATACCTCTATGAAGTTTTGGGGAGTATAATGAGGCTGCAAGTGTCTCTTCCCAAAATGTGTTGGCTCCCCCAATAGCTGAAGATGAATGATGCTCCTTCATGTCTATGACAACACTGGTACGTTCCTCTTCAACTGGTGGTGAGGGTTCCTCCCTCCTTTGGCCAAATCTTTTGATCAAGATCTGAGAAAAATCAGCAAGAGTAGAAACCCTTGCATGCCTCCCATGGATGACCCACCAAACCTTTTCTTCTCCCTCAATATTTAGCTCTGAAATTTCTACAGTATCCCTATCTACTACAGGATGTAGCAGGAAGAAAGCCTCTAGCTTCTTCACCCAAGCTTCTGCTGCGCATGTGGGTGACGCATCAAAAGTAGACAATAGGAATCTATTGCCTTTCATCCTCCATGACTGTGGGGTCTTATTTCCTCTTTCTGCTGAACAAATTGTGAAAAATATAGAGTCTCTTGGAAGAATCTAGGATTTTCTCTATATTCAACAAGATATTCACTTAGAATTTCGAATTCCAAGTTCTCTTCATGCTTCTTCTTTGCTTCTCTGTGAGAATAGGAAGTGCATGGTCCTTCCTCTTTTCCTTTCTCTGTCTCCTCAACCTCCTTGGAGAGTTTCTTGCTGGATCTGAACAATGATGAGATCAGTCTCATCCTCTGCATCATCTTGACCTCTTCTTATCTGAAATTCGAACTTCACAGGCTAAGCCAACTTCGAAGCTTTGATACCACTGTAATGTTCTGAAATGGAAATCAACAACTTTTGCACCACTGAAGAAATTGTTTTGTCAGAAATATGAACAAGGCTATGTCAGAGATGGACTGAGAGGGAATTTACCAGTTATGTCAACTCTAAAGAGAGGATGAGAACTGGAGGCTATCTGGCCCATTCTCAGGCTCTGCCTATAGCTATGCAAATATTTCTTCCTTCAGGAAGATCTTGCTCAAAGGATGAGCTACAGCAACATCTGAACTTTAACAAGCAACAACAACAATGAAATATATTTACTCATAAAATGTGAGAAGAGTGAAAAACTGATATATAACCTGTAGCAGCAAATGATATACAAAATCCTTGAGGAAGGGACCTCTCAAGGTGGGCTCAAATCAGCCTTAAGGGAAAATGTACATGAAATGAAGGAACACTCTGCTACATAACCCACAAACTCTATAACTGTGTAGTATATAAGGGAAAATGACTTCATACTAAAATATACAAGATGATATGACAATATGAGCTCAAATAAAGATAGGGGAGCAAGATCTCAACCCTAGAAAACAATAAAACAACAATCCTCCAAGGGATTGGCTAAAGTTCATAAAACAGAAAAATGACGGAGTTGCAGTGTAGCTGCTGCAACTCAATAATAATACATGAATGGAGAAGGATGTATATGCTGCAACCAAGGTAGAAACCTCCTCCAATGATCTCCAATGTGAAAGGATACTCCTTTCATTGATTATTACACCCTCCAAACCTTAGTGTGAGCCCCTCCTACAATTGCCCACTGCAAATAAAGCTGTATGGAGAAGTGACTACACTGGGGATGAGATAAAACACATGGAACAATGCAAAAATATGAAATTAAGCTTCGAAAATCTCCTTTTATGATCTCCTAGAGAAATAGAGGTCTTCTCCTCTACAAAACAAGCTCTGGAAATGGGTGATAGTGAATCCTCACTGCAACCTCCAGCAACTCCAATGAATCTACCCAACAGAAACAATGTAGCTGAAAGAGATGGATTTGGCCACAAGCCTGGATGTGAGGAAGATGAAGAAAAACTCCTGCAAGGCCTCCGAAGGAAGAGAAGGAAACTCCTAAACATGAATTCCCCTTGTGCTGAGCAGCACAAGCTATCTCAGTTGAATAACTGAAGAGAGAAAATCGAAATTCTCAAGCATGAAATGAACAATGGCTTTCCTTCACCTTTTTATGCAAGGAAGGCTTCCTTTCCATGGACTCCACCCATTAGGGTTTCTCTCATCCTCTATTTTCCCTCCATTCAAACTGCACAGTCTTCTTGTGCAAGCTTCCCCTCTTGGGCACGTTGTTGACTTGGTCAACCATGGCCTAGTCTTTTTCCTTTTCGCCCTTTTCACACTAGGGAATGTCCAATTTAGCCACTTAAGTGACTCATGCACCTTAGGAGAGTTTATTTTGCTGCTACATGGGCTCCCTTACCCATTTTATTCTTTTTATTGAAATAAAAGCAAAATTAATGTTCCAATTACCTTATTGAAAAATTTGGAACATTACAATCGGCATGGTGCTCATGATAGCACGTCACTGCTCGTACCAACCACCTTAGCAAGCGGTGGATATGACTTGGCACCCCTACGGTATGCCTCTGGTAGACCCGAGGAACATCATCAAGGCAAGCATAGTCTGGGATCCCACGGGTGATCCCCTCCAGATTTTGTACTATCTCCTCCTCACTGCCCTCACCATGAGGATCGAAGTCGTGAGGAGTTCGCCTCGCTATCAGCGACATACCTACAGCCCTTTCTGGGCCAAAATCTGCATACATATAATATTAACTGTTAGAACATGCATATATACCAAAAAATCATAAACTCATGAAAATAAAAAAATGAGTCTCACCTAGTTCTTCGTCCCAATCCTCTCCCTCCGGGAGCGGGAGGTCTGGATCACCGGTGAAGTCTGTACTAGAATAGGGCCAATCCTCCACGACAATCAGTTGTTGGTGGAGCCAATCGAAAAATTCCGGCCTCCAGGACATTTTTTGGCCACCCCCTACTCTGGGAATCAGTGCAACCCATTTGTCCATCCGTGGTTCTCTGGGTGGTGGCATCGGGACCATGACCTCCTGGCGCTTGAATATGGGTAGTCGTTCCAAGAAGAACGATACCAGAATTGATCCATATCCAAACTGTTTCAGTTTTCCCTTCTTGAACTTGGTGAGTTGCAGCTTAATGTTAATAGTCACAGCCTCTGCCCAGTTGTAGAGAGTCGGGTTCATGCACTCTGAGGCAAGAAGCAGTTCTGTTTTTGTGGCCTCATGTGGTGCTTATGATCTTGCAGCCCGCGTGATAGTGTGCAACACTACTTTTAGTGCCAGATCAGGGATGGTTTGGATGTCAACCTTTCCACTTCATGTTCCTTTTCGTGCCCCTCGGCACACCCTGTCAATCACCATTCCCATGCTTTCCCGTAGGGACGGGTACCAGTCATGATAGGGACTACACCCCTACGCGAAACTCCTGTGATAAAATAGACAATGGAAACTTTGAGTTTGAGTTCTTGTTCTCGAAGCACGAACTTTTCTTGGTCTTCATCCCATATGCTTATCAAATACTGAAGTAATTCTGCTTGAGCCCAGAGGCACGGTGTTAGGAAGAATTTCTTTAGCCCACAATCTCTGAGGGCGTCCATGCATCGATCATTCTCCATGGTGAGTTCATCTTCCTCTCTGTGTTCCCTCTCTTTCCACTCAATCACCATTCTTTCTACTTGGTACCTGCACACATTGTTCATATGAGCATTGTTAGTCTTCTTGGGCATTGAAATTTGCAAACAATTGACTTCATTTTCCTTAAATTTATGTGGATTTTTGGGTTACGCGGTTTGCACGTCCTCTATGTAAAAAAGGGGCGATTGGCGCGGGTTCGTGCCTGAAACCCATGCCAACCACGATGCCCTAATTTTGACAAATATTCTCCTAAGAAAACAAAATGACAAATACAGGTAATGAAATTTAGCTTAAAAGATGGCAAATGGTGTTGGCTCTTACCTGAGACTGACGGAATCAAGATTGGTTCACTGGATCACTCGCAATCGTTGCCACAAGATAGCAAAGCAAATGGGTCACTGTTGCTCCACAAAGAGGTAAAAGTGAAAAGTAAATAATTTTTACCACTTATGGCATTTTATAAATTTTCAGAATCTTAAATTAGGTTTTAAAACATATTTGTCGATTATTTTATCATATTATTTTCGAGAAATGGGTTTTACACACGTCTTTTGTGCAGCGGCGGGTTTTCCACATGGTTATGACGAAGAAACGAGTTGTATTTTATACTTTTTCAGACTCGGTAAAAACACGAAAAATTCACTATTGGAGTCACCTTTCAGCTCTTTTCTGAGTCTCTAAAACTGAAAATATTGTCGAGACGCTTGTCGTTTTGAACTCGTTAAATGGATGCGAAACGATATCTACCCAGTATACGTTTACCCCCTTTTTGGGTTGGGATATATTATTTACGAAAAAGGAATACCTTAGCCTATTGTGACTAAGAGGTTCTCTCGGGTGTTGTTTTCTACCTTTTCGGATCTAAGAGACTATTCATGAAAAGGGCCTTGTTGGAGTTTTCTTTTCTGCTTTCTTTTCAAACTCTCTAGACATGAAAAGATGCCAAGTTCTCCCTTTGTCAGACTCGTTAAAAACTGATGAAATCAGACCCCGTCATTATGACGTTACTCGAGTTCCTCCTTCTTGGGGCTCGTAAAATGTACTAGGTTGGATTTTTCCGAAGGACAAACTTACATCGCAAGCATATGCTATCCCATTCAAGCTTATTTACAAAAATAATTGGGGTACTTGCCAGAAATGGTGGGGGAAAATGGAACCAGAATTTAGTTTGTAGTATGTCACTCTTGAACATGGCACTTGTCTGCATTCGTGTTGGGTTGGGGAAATCTCACTTCGTCATTTGTTTGCCTCCATGAGTTTGGGTAATCTCTTCTGACCGCTCATATTCTCTTTGCCACGTCACCATGACCTCAAATCCCTTGATGTCAAATACTGCCAAATCCAGTGTTGTGCTGCCGATATGTTCAAGAGAAGTTTTTCCTCTGTAATCTTCAACCGGCCTCTGATTCTCTGTTGGTCCTGATTCGCAAATCATCATATTCCTCTATCTCGTGTTGATGATGTGGGAAACATCATGGCCCTCCTTCGACTAGGTCACTTCCTGTCGACTTCAGCTCATTTTCCAGGAAGCTGATCCAGAGATTCCCTTCAGGTGCCCTGGAGCCTGCATGCCTTAATGGCAGGTTCTTTGCATCTATCGCAAGGTTCACATCATTGGCCTTCGATCGGATGATTCTGTGGGTGTTCGATGCCAGATCACTGTACACATTCTGTGGATTGTAACTTTTTGTACCTTGAGAGCCGTTGTCATTATTGGTGGTTTCTCTCACGTCTGTTAACAACTCTCATTATTGGTTGGTAATCAGACGATGTTCTTGCATGTTCGACTTCAACTCATCTATTCACATTCTCAAACTTGTACTTTGAGCGGGTTGAGATGGAGCGCAAGACCTTAGGTTTTGTCTGATGAAATCTAGGCTGTGGGTTCTTTGTGGATTACCATGACTTATTACATGACTCTTTTGATTGGATGGCTGCAACCATACCTGAGTCTATTTGTTGATCCTTATTGCTGGATGGCTGCGTCCATACCTCGGATGCCACTTTTATGTACTCTATTATGGATGGTTGTGCCCATGCCACATGTCATGTATCAGATATATCATTTGTATTTGTACTTGCAGGTTTTCTGACAGTAGTGTTTGGGTCGAATGCATTCTCATAAAGCATTTCACCCCTCCCTCTCTCTCAGACCTCATGCTTTAGGGGGCATCTATTACACAGCATTTTTTCACTGTCCCTGCAATCCCTTGTCCCTCATATTGGAGGGTAATACTCATGACTTGTGAACAATGTCATACTTTGCAAACACCTTCTTTTCATCCTTATGCATAAGGACATCATTTCTCCTGTTGGACATTTCCTCAAAAAAGCACACAAAAACTATGTTTTGGGCTTGGCGTGGGTAGCCAGTTCACCCCTCGCGCCGATGTGGAAGATTTTCACTAGAGCCCGTGCCACCTGGCACTCTGTCTCAGTGCAGTGCCCACGCCAAGCTGTTTTAGGAATTTTTTTTAAAAATTATAGGCGGAAGTTTCCTTCTAACCACCTCAGGGATGAGTGACTGGAAGTGGTTAAGTTGATCAGCCATGGATCTCTCTCTTTAGGTAGTGGTTTTTACCCCCCATGGAACACTCCTTAGAGATAGGCCTCCCTTCAATGATTATAGGGATCCTAACCTCTCCCTCTCCCTCTATATAAATAGGCCTTCTCCCTTTATGAAAGCTAGCTGAACATATAGCCAAGGAGCTGAACCGGAGAAGAATACTATAGCTAAGTAATTGCTATTGAGAAGGTAGAACCAAGGAGAACTCTGTAGAGAGAGTCCCATCCGAATTCCCGACGAGCCTTTGTGAGACGCGCTCCACTGGAATCCTGTTAGAGGAGACTGCAACATCGAAGCTTGGTTGTACTCTTCCTTTCATTTATTAATATACTTGACTATGGTTTTGGTTCCATTGTTGTGTTATGTTGTTTATGTAATGCAATTGATTTAGTCCTCTTTGACTGACTGATAGTGATGAATGTGAATTAGTATGTTGTATATCATCGTTGTTTCTTTTGTGTGTGCAAGTGTCCGAGCGTGAAAGCGAGCGAATCGTGATCTGTCAAACGAGGAGCGAGGAGCGAGCCACTCTTTCTGACAAAAAAAATAGCATAGGACCTCCGATAAGTCATCTATCGAATCTCTGTCCATTCGTTAACTAGGAATCAATATTATAGCTTGTCTTGTTTGTGGCTAGACCCACTCTAGGGCTAGTGGGATCACCTCTATCCATAGAGGGGATTTACCTCACCAATAGTGATAAGACTTGATTGTGATCACAAACTTAGAACACTTTATGACACAACATAAATCATCCATAACAAATAAACAACATTCTTCCCTTAGTGCTAAAACTTTACGACAACTTATGACAATTGCGACACCAAAGTTACACTTTGCAATGAACATGATGACACCTGTGCACTAGTGCTTGTAACTTTGGAAATGAGTGTGAAAAATCTTTACATGGTAATAAAAACCCATTTACGCAAAGATAACCCCTTTGAACCACAAAAATATCTTTTGGGAAACATGCGACACTCAATATGCCAAAATGTGACACTTCGATTTTCATGCAAATGGGACAGAAACACTTAGAGAAAGCAAATGAAATAAGTCTTAATGCTTGAGAAAACATTATGAAAGGTAAAATTAGGCTCCAAAATTTCGGTGTAAGGCCAAAATTTTGGAGGGTGTTGTAGCAGCGACAACACTAGGTGACGCAGTGGTAGAATTCCAAATTCTTTGACTAGGTTGTTTCTTTTGTGCAGGGTCTAGTTCTTTCGGAAGTATTGATTCATCATGTAGATCACTTTGGTTTCCTCACTTACCCTGTGAATAATCATAGTCCCCTATGTCCCTTCTCGATTGAACACAAACATAAGATCAACAATATCATAATGTTTTGAATCAGGAAAGGGTAGTATAGTTTGCGAGATTTAGATTTTAAAAGGATAGCTTTTCACCTCTGGTGTTGCTCTATTGTCAGCGGTCTGGACAGTACCTTGATGGAGTCACTACAGGAACACAAAAATTGCTCCACTGCTAGCGATTCTGGAAAGTACCCCAATGGAATTGCTTGCTTCACCTCTCTGCGCAAAAATCCTTTCTCTTCTTTCACCTTTATTTATATTTTTTATATAGGATTGTGAATATGCACTTACTCATTTCACAGGTAGAAGAGGGATCCAGTCTTATTGAGAGCGTAAGAGGTTTTTCCTTCAGAGAAGCATATAAATACCTCTGATTTAGGTTTTCCCCCTTTCCCTCTTCTACTTGATTGGATAAATGTGAAAACACTTAAACATATAGTACTAAGTATGATGTAAGGTTTCTATAATAGAAACATGTGTTTGGTTCAACACAAAACTATCCTTATGAAAGGATCACATTTTTTGTCAAAACATCATTGACCAAAATATGTAACCCAAAACAAAGAAGGAGTTCTGGAGGTTAGCCAAATGTTGTAGTGTCACAAGGCTCCTTTTAACTTATCCACACACAAAGAATCCATAAAAAACATGTTCACACACACTTATTTACCTGAATGAAAACAAAATATAGGACCAAACAAAAAAACAAACAAGAAATCTAACTACGTACATAGGGTAAGGCATGACCCTAGTCAATCATTGAAAATATTGTTTTAATTCTTGGCCATTAACAGGAAGAGAGCCAATCTTCTCATCTAAATATTGAAGATGATATATGTGTAAGCAAAGCTTCTTGTGCATTGTGAATGGTCTGATCCATGAGGATTGGAACCTAGTATGTTTGCCTTTGTCTTTGTGGGCTTTGTCCCAATTCAAGACTAGGTCAACCACATTGAAGTCATTTTTCCTTGTAGAATTATTGTCAAACCACCTCTTGATAGGACTCTGGTGAAGAGAAAATGTATATTTAGCTTCCTGTCTTTCTTCCTGTAGCTAGTGGAGGGTGTCTTTCCTACTCTGAAAAAGTGAGCATGGCTTGCCCTAGGATTCTTATTAAAGTTGAAGGGTAGGAAAATATATGTTCGGGGGTAGGATGGATTCTTTTCCACAAACCAGGAAGTAACGATACATATTCAGAGAAGGTTTAGGTGTGACTCGGTCATCCCAAAAGGAATTCACCAAAGTAGAGTGCCAATTCCTTAGTTAAGAGAAAACTGTCTTCTTAATGATGAAGATAAGGTTCTTATTGGTAGATTTAGTAAGACCATTTCCCTGCAAATAGTAATTAGCAGAGTGTTTCAATACAATACCATTTTCCAATGAAAATTTGTATAGCCTTAATGATGAAAAGTGCATTAAATTATAAAAAAAAAGTGAAGTCAAAATGGAAAACCTGGAAATGATATTATGTTTGAGGAATTTGATGACTTCCCGGTCGTTCACTTTCTTAAGTGAAACCTCTTTCTTCCACCGTGTGAATTGATCTGTGGCAGTGAAAAAATAGTGGTGTTTCTTCGATGAGTGCAGAAAAATCTCATAGATGAAATCTAGAACACATTTTTGAAATGATTCTTCCACAGGAACAAGGTGCAAAAGGGAAATTGACTTATTTCCTCATCTGACACTATTTTGATAGACCAAACACTTGGAGGAATATGCGTGAGCATATTTGAACAATGCGGGCCAATAAAATTGACCCGCATGACTTTATGCGTTGTAGTGTCACCCACAAAGTGCCCCCTGGATGCTCTGTTGTGGAGGTCATGTAACACTTTCTCTGAATCATGTGCTTCCAGGCATCTAAGAAATACTCCATTATGGTGCTTTCTGAAAAGAACCCCATGCACTAACTGGTAAGATAATGATTTCAAATTGACTACCCTCTTCTATCGTGCAGATAAGTGAGAGGGAATAGTGCCATGATTAAGATATTGGTGCACATCAGCGTACAAAGAGTTTTAGATAGTAGTGGGGGTGGCTCACTCAACATTGTACATCCTGATTTCCTACTCCCATCTATATGGATCATATTATATTGTATTCATCGCTTCTGATTCTAGCCAACATATTGTTACATGTCATTTTTTCACCATGAAATTTGACTGTCATTATGGGTCTATCACCATCCATATCATGTTCCCTTAGAGGTAAACAACACTCATGTTCCTGAACTAAGTCTTGGAAACTAGAGAAAAGCTCTTTAAAACCTTTAAAAGATTACTAGCACACTTTTTGTGACCGTTACCTACGCATACGCTGATACTTCTTCAATTTTTCCGTGACGATCACCGCTTTGTTCAATACTAAAACCTGTGCACCCCCATAAAAGGGAAGTAAATATAAAAATGTAACCTCTAAAAGCCTAGTTTTTTGAATATTCTGCCTACTGGAAGCCTCTAGAGTCACGCCAGTTCCAACTTTATCCCTCTACTCATGGAGATTATCCCTTGGCTAAAGGAACCCAAATCTCTTCATGGGAGGAACTCATCCCTCTCTTAATGGATATGAAACTACCTCAATCTCTCTATAAATTGAATTGAAGTTTCAGGTTGAAGGGTAGATACTGACTTGTATATATTCTAACCTAGAGAGAGTTCATAGATTTCATAGATTCTGAACTAGTAAGTTGTTGTTTGCACATTGAAGATCACACCTTTGTGTACATGACTTCATGCTAGTCATTCTAGAGAGGAAGGCTTATCAAATCGAAGGAAATGATTGCGTAGACACACGGGAGAAATTTGTACAACATAAATGCTCAGGTTGTAATATTTCCCTTTTTAATTTATGGTAATACATATGGATCTATTTTTCTCATTGTATTGTTTCTGAATTCATGGAAATGATGTCAATACTTAGACTCCTTGATCACTAATTTGGACTAGTATTTATGATTATTATATACTGTAGATAATTTGATCTTTTGTGATTGCAGGTTCTTCTCAGCATTGAAGAATTTCTTTGGAGAAAAAATAAAAAGGCTACATTGAACGTCTCAGTTGAAAGGTAGGAGCATAACCTCCTTATTTTAATGTTGTAATAATCTAAAAAAAAATTAGTTTAGAGAAAGAGGAATTCAGTGGATATTTGTTTCTAATTACTTGTTGGAGTACTAGGGAGATAACTATTGTCCACAAGAGGGATTAATCCACAAAACAAAATGGCGACCATACTGTGGAAGAAAAATTTAGTTATCTTTGGTTTTGTTTGGTTCGACATTCTAGCTTCCTGTTTTGACTTCTCTGAGTGTGAGTGGGTATATAACCTTTTAGATTCTCTGAGATAGAAAACCTTAAATTTGTTTTTCCAAATTTTCTCTTCCCTGCGTCGTTTTCTGTGGAAAACAGAGCGACAACTTGTGCAACTTGCAAGTATAGTTCAGTGCACATGCACGCTGGTTTGCACTGAGAAGCTGCACACCCCCTAGGAAATTTTGAAAAAGTATAATTTTCTCTTCCAGAGTTAGATAACCAAATTATAAAGGTTTCACCTGATCTATACTAGTTTTCAGAGTCTGTATATGAACTCCTCCTTAATACCTTAGAGTCTTGTTTGATAAATCATCCTTTTTGCATAATTTAGTTAAGGTTTTCCTTGGTTTGTTGTTGCTCCTTTTGGAAGATAGATTCATTTGCCAAATATCACTAGTTTTATGTTATTGTCTCCTTGAGCCACTAGGATTATTTCCAACCTTACCTATTTGAATATTTTTTTTTATTTGATTGCAAAATAGAAAATCTTCTAGATCACCAAAGTCTGATTTATCTCAAACTAGTCTTTTATGATTTCATTTTTGCTAGGTCAAGTGGAAACATTTTTAGTTTGCTTACAACTAAGATAAATCATTTAAAAGACACTCATAGGTATCTTAGTTAGGATTAATAATTATAACTTTGATTTTCTTTGAAGTTCTTATAATTTTTAGGGTTTTTAGAAATTGATTTCTTTTGAGATTTGTTCGTTCAACAAAATTGTAGTTTTTGGCTTTGTAATCAATGATTTTTTTGTCACAATAGAGACATTGGTCATGCTTGGAAATTGTATTCTTAATGAAATTGTTTTCTTGAATAAAAAGGAATTTTATTTGAATTTTTAGGAAGCTTGTACTTTTTGAGCTCAAAAGTCCTTCAAATTTCTCTTAAATAGAATTCATCAAAATAAAAGAGTTTCATTTTCATAATGATGCATTTAGAGTATTTTGAGTCAGGTCCCAATATCATAAAGTTTCATCTCCATACCCCTTTGCATAAATAACAACCAAATCAATACACTGCTTAATAAAATCAATGTAGATATTTTTTATATTTTATAGGGCTCATTCCACGAATTTATCTTAGGCTAGTGCTTTTTAATAGGTTGTAATTAACGTTCCAAAGAAGTTAAAACAAACAAGTATAATCTCGCGGCAGGGTAATCCAAATGTTGCATTTTTACTCTGGGAAGCTCTTCTTAAAAGAATCAAGCATGAGGTCATTGCAGACCCAGTGAGGTAATCGTACCTACTTCATTGGTGAAGATAAAATATGTGCATGTAATACAAACGGTAAACCTCAGATTAACCATTGTCGAGGAGCCTGGGGTCACTTGTTAGCGAACCTCAGATTTACCATGTCGAGGAGCTTTCAAGGGTATTGAGCTTGATACTCTACCCTTGCGTGTATATCAGATCATAGATTGTTCCCCCAGGTGAAATTGTCTCATTTGGTGACCTTAGTGGCCATAATATTTAGGATTTTTCCCAAGGTGACAGTGGAGGGAAGGTCCTACTATACTTGGAGGAGACATTGACTAGACTCACTTGGAATTTCTGGAGGGTATTCTTCACTTTGAGATGGCATAGTGAAGTTGCTTGCACCAAACTATTTCATTAATCAAGTTGTCAAGGTAACTGTTCCAACCGCCTGTTTTCCACATTAACTTCCACGACATTGGATTTCATCACCAACTAGTGTTTTTATTGTGGAAACATATTGTTTGTGTGTGGTTTGTCTCTTATATTTTGTAGGCGCATGTTTGTTTGCATGATTTCTAGTGACCTTAGGTGTATTCTTTTTAATTTTTTTGATTGCATGTGTCAAAAATATTAACCGTGGCTGAACTACCGAGACATACACGTAGAATGCAGGGGAAAGCCCCTGAGTATACACCTAGTCAATTGGAAAAAATCAAAACTGAAAGAGTTCAACAACCACGAACTGGCTCTAATGAACAAGGAGAAACATCCATTATAATACATATTGATTTCAAAGTTAATCAACCTCAGATAATTGAAAAATATCAAGAACAACCAGTAATTTTCGAAGTAATACATTTGAATATATTACTGGTGAATTGTCAGATACAAAATTCACTTGTAATATTCCTAATTAGCTTTTAGCTAGTTGGAATATTAAATTTTGTTTTGCTAAAAAAATAGATGAATAAGAGGGTAGGGGGGACCCATAAATCTCTTTAGTAGGTATAAAACCACTTCAAGTGTTAAAGTAGATCAATGTATCTAGTTGAATAAAGCACTCCTTGGTGTGAATGGAGGTCAATGCATGTGGATGGGGTCAAGATTGACCAAATCAACAACACAGTCATGGAGGTATTGGAGAGATATTGGGGGACATCTCAGTCATAATGAGAGGGAGTCTCCATGGGAGTTGCACCTTTAATGAGTGGGACCAAGGGGGAGGAGGCTCGCAAAGCATATAAGGAAGGGGATGACAACTATGGGAAGCATTACAAATATTGTTTATTTTTGGTATTTTATGACTTTCTACATGCTTCAGCTATTTAGCAGAGTCTGCTTTGATGTTTAGCACAAGGGTGTTTCCGGGCGGAAATCCTACCCTCATCCTTGGGGGAATTCGAGTGCCCACCCAGGAGAGGTTCCTTTGAGCTTAATTCCATCATCTGGCATCAGGCCAATCTTCAGACACCTCTAGCAGCAGAGTCTCCTTCAGGAATTACGCAATCCAAGAGGGAAGTTTCAGTGGAGGGTTGTTGACCCAATTTTTTTAGCTTTTTTTTCCAGTGAGGGGATCAACCCTTTTCCCGAAAAGTAAGTGGGGAGGAGTATTAGCTATTTTAATATTATATCAGCCACTTTCCAGCAATTTCACAACTGCAGAGCAGAATTAATCCCTAGGGCTACATTTTTCATCTTGTGTATTTATGGAAACCCTTTATGGCTTATCTTGGAATTGTGCTAGAAAGCATAGATCCCTCATCCCAACATTTTCTGATCACTATATCAGTAGATCCATGCATTCCTAGTTTCCAGAAGCAGTTATTTATAGTAGGATTGCGTAGACATGGCCTCCTAGCAGTTTGTATAACAATAGTTCTTCATGTATTTATCTATAGGATCATTTGAGGCTTGTTTTTCCTAGCTTGAGTGTCCTTTCCTAAAGATATTGTACTCATTTTCTGCTATCGTATCTAATAAAATGGCTCTATGATCTGCTCATGTTTTGATGTATTGATATTTTAATGCATTTTTTAGTTTTATGTTCAATATTCCTATTTTTCCTAATTTGGAATATTACAGTGGTATCAAAGCATAATCTTGGCTCAGCCTGTATTTCACTACATCTATGTCATCAGAAGAAGAATAACCTCTTGCAGAACAAGAGAGGTGGTATATTAACAGAAATCAGAGGTTTGATTATACAAACAATGAAGAAGACAAAGGAAAAAATCCAGTATCAGGAGAAATGGATGAAAAGTAGTTTGCAAAACTTCTTCTCCAAACCATGCAAGATATTGCCAAAGAAATCAAGGAGATGAGGATCGAAAGACAGAAAGAGACCCCAAGAAGGTTTCTACATGGAGAAAGCTCTGACACTTCACGTCACTAGTGGGAGAAACTAGTAATGCAACAATTTTCCCAACACTCCACTATGCCTACATTACTAGTAGTAGGAAATGGGGGTGGAGGACCCCAAGAACAAGATACTCTTGAAGATTACTTCTTAGATTATGAGTCTCAATCTCAAAGATTCAAAGATAATATGAACTTCTAGGAGTTCTATCAGATCAAGGATAATAGGAGACCCCGTAATAACAATAGAAGTGGACGGTACATGCAGAACAATGATCTGCAATGTACTATGGGTAGATTCTTTCTGCCCACTTTTTATGGGTCATCCAAGTGCACAACCAAGGCTTGGATGGAAAAATTAGACATATATTTCCAGTTGAACCAAGTAACAGAGATCAAAGCTATTAAGATAACAGCGCTGCACCTTGAGGGTGAAGCACATGAATGGTGGTTTCACGGACTATCCACATTAGGTCATGCAAATGTGACTACATATGAATAATTCACCCAGAGGTTGGTAGAAATATTTGACTGAAGAGATCCAGAGGCACTCTTTGTTGAGCTAGCCAAGCTTAAACGGTCAGGAAATCCAGAGACCTATATCTATGAACTCCTAAAAATTTCCATCATGGTGTATGATTGATCTATAGCTAGGAGAATTTATATGTTCATTGATGGGCTAAAAGAGCCTCTGCATGGGTTGGTAAAGTCCACTAGATCAACTACGCTCCAAGATTCCATTGAGAGGTTTAGGGACTTACATGATGCTTTGCCAAGAGCAAGAGCTACATTTAAGCAAAAGCCCACTTTTCAGTCAAAGGGGAAAGATGGGAAGGCTCTTCCCCCAAAGGAAAAAAAGAACAAAGGACCTCATAGTGATGATGTCCGAAGAGATTTGAGGAGGAGGAAGCTTTGCTTCACTTGCCAAGAACCATGGGCACCAGGGCATCAATGTGATGTAGGAAAGACACACTATATTGAGGTATTCTATGATAGTGAAGAGGAGGAATAAGAGGAGCCAGAAGGAGACATCAGCATTGTGGCACCAGGAGACGATCCACCACCACCAGGAGGTGGAAATGGAGCATTTTCTCCAATTGGAGGGGCCCTTGCATATTTGTGGGTAGTACCCAAATATTTGACCCTTAAAGTCCGAGGTACAGTTTAGGGGTACTGGTTATCAGTATTGATATACAATGGGGCTACCCACAATTTTATTGATGCTCAGTTAGTGCAGAAGAGAAAAATGCCCACATATGATTTTGAAGAATTCTTAGTTTTGGTTCGAGGAGCTAGAACCATGCAATGTATAAAGTATGTTCTGGCATTGTCTCTAACCTTGGGGACATATAATTTGACTGATGATTTCTTTGTGGTCGATATTCCTAACAATAATGTGATATTTGGGGTGCAGTGGTTGATTACTCTAGGGAAGGTCACCATAGATTGGGAGACCTTGCAGATGGAATGGATAGATAAGAAGAGTGGTAAGCATCAAATGATCAGGTGCATGAACACATATCCACCTCAGGGAGTTTCTTGATATAAGATGGAGACTGATTTGCGCAGACGAGGCAAGGAAAAATTAGTATACTCAGATATGCAGACTACTCTAGACCATGATTCCATAGTATTTGGAGGCATTCCACCAGGAAGGCTCCCATACTAGAAGTTGGTTAAAGAGTTTTCACAACTAGTGGCACCACTCACAGATCTGGCTAAGAGGAGAGTGTTTTATGAGGTAAACACTACGCATAGGGCCTTTGGTTTTCTCAAGGAGGAGGTGAATATGTGTTTGATATTGGTATTACGAAATCTCACCAAGCCTTTTGCACTAGAAGCTGATGCTTCAGGGGTAGGTGGTAGAATAGTTATGGAGAAAGGAGGCTATTCCATAGCCCTTGAGAGTTAGAAGATACTTCCACATAGGAAGGTGTCTTCCATATATGGGAAGGGATTTTTGGCCCTCATGCATGCATTGAAAAAACTTAGGCAATTTTTTATGGGAAATAGCTTCCAAGTGAAGATTGACCATCATAATCTTTAATCCTTTCTTGAACAAAAGAAGTTGCAAGAGAGGCAACAAAAATGGGGTAGCAGAATTTCGACATATGACTATGACATTAAACATGTCAAAGAGAGAAGCAATGAGGTAAAAAATACCTTATCATAGAGACCATCAGTACTGTCATTGATGAGTGTGGATTCAGATTGGGAGTCCCAGCTATTGGTTGAGTATTCCAAGGACCACTTCACATGTGAGGTACTTGATGGGAAGATGACCGATAAGAGGTATAGAGTGATGGATGGGGTCATATACTACCAGGATCAAATATTCTTGACCAGAGATTCTAAGCTCAAGGATAAAATTATACATGCAGCACATGATTCACCCCTTTCCAGCCACCAAGACTTCACAAAGACATATCAGACCATTAGGGAGAGATTCTGGTGGAAGGGTCTCAAGGAGGGTGTGCTCCATCATATCAGGAAGCACGTAGTTTTCTAGAGAAATGAAGGAGAAAACAACCATCATGTAGGGTTGTTACAGTCACTTCCTTTTCCAGGAGGAAAATGGGAGAGCACTTCTACGGGCTTCATCACCAATTTTCCAACAATACATGGTAAGCATTGTATCTTGATAATCATTGGTTAACTAACAAAGTATTTACATTCCTTTTCCATTTATTTATAGTGCACTGCTTCACAAGGGGGCAAGCTTCTCCTTGGACTTCATGGTCTTCCTAAGGCCATATTCAGTGATAGAGATAGCCACTTCCTAGACGGCTTTGGGCAGGATTTTTTCCGTTTGGGGTGTACCAATTTGACACCAAGTATCAGTTATTACCCCCAAACCGATGGTCAGATAGAGGTAGTAAAAAAGAGGTTGGGGAGCTACTTTCCAAACTATGTTTTGGGGCAGCAAGGAGCAGAATTGCATTGGTTCCACATGGGGGACTATTGTTACCATCCGAAATTTCATATGGAAATTAGTGTGTCTCTATTTTTAGTTCCATATGGATATGATGTTCTATCAATTTTTAATAGAATGGTTGGAGCAAGCAATGCTCCTAGAACCAAATATTGGATCCAAGATAGTCAGGATGTATTCTGGTCTCTTAAGAACAACATTGCTACAACCCAAGATCAATAGAATATATATACAGATAATGGGTGGGTAGAAAGACATATTGGGGTGGAAAATTTAGTCTATCTCCATTTTCAGCCATGTAAACCATCTACATTAAAGGTGAAGGGGGCTGAGAAGATTTTCTATGAGCCATACAGGGTGATCCATCTTGTTGGGGGAGTAGCATATGGGTTGGAGCTCCCCATTGGTAGTAAGGTCCCCAACATTTTTCATGTCTCATGCCTCAAAAGGGCCATTGGACAACATGTAGTTGCCACCATGGATATCCCACCTATTTATGATGTCAACCATTTGGTTTTATCACCAAAGGCTAAATTGGATACTTGGGAGGGGCAACTAAGGAACATGTTGGTTGGAAAATATCTGATTCAGTGGAAGAATCTACCGGATGAGGATGATACATGAGGAGGAGAGAATATTTTGCAACATCCATCCTTGCAGTTGCTTGAGGAAAAGAAACATTTGGGAGGGGAGCACTGTAATATTCCTAATTAGCTTTTAGCTAGTTGGAATGTTAAATTTTGTTTTGTTAATAAAACAGATGAATAAGAGGGTAGGGGGACCCATAAATCTCTTTAGTAGGTATAAAACCACTTCAAGTGTGAAAGTAGATCAGTGTATCTATTTGAATAAAGCACTAATTGGTGTGAATGGAGGTCAATGCATGTGGATGGGGTCAATATTGACCAAATAAACAATGCAATAATGGAGGTAGTGGAGAGATATTGGGGGACATCACAGTCATAATGAGAGGGAGTCTTCATGAGAGTGGCATATTTAATGAGTTGGGCCAAGGGGGAGGAGGCTCACAAATCATATAAGGAAGGGGATGGCAATGATGGGAAGCATTATGAATATTGTTTATGTTTGGTCTTTTATGAATTTCTGCATGCTTCAGCTGTTTAGTAGAGTCTGTTGTGCTGTTTAACATAAGGGTGTTTCTGGGCAGAAATGCCGCCCTCATCCTCGAGGGACTTCAAATGCCCAATCAGGAGAGTTTCCTTTGAGCTTCATTCCATCATTAGACATCAGGCTAATCTTCAACCATCTCTAGCAGTAGAGTCTCCTTCAAGAATTGCGCAATCTAGGAGGGAAGTTTCAGTGGAGGGTTGTTGACCCAAGTTTTTGAGCTTGTTTTCTAGTGAGGGGATCAACCCTTCCTCCAGAAAGTCACTGGGGAGGAGTATTAGCTATTTTCACATCAAATCATCCACCTTCCAACAATTTCATAGTTGCAGAGCATAATTCAGTCCTAGGGCTGCATTTTTCATCTTGTGTATTTCTGGAAACCCTTTATGGGTTATCTTGGAATTATGCTAGAAAGCCTAGATCCCCGATCCTGAAATTTTCTAAGCACTATATCAGCAGATCCATGCATTCCTAGTTTCTAGCAATAGCTATTTGCAACAGGATTGTGTAGTCATGGCCTCCCATCAGTTTGTATAGTAGCATTTCTTCATGTATTTATGTATAGGATCAATTGAGGCTTTTTTCCCCTAGCTTGAGTGTCCTTTCCTCAAGATATTGTACTCATTTTTTGCTATCATATCTAATAAAATGGCTCTATGATCTGCTCATGTTTTGATGTATTGATATTTTACTGCATTTTCTAGTTTTATGTTCAATATTCATGTTTTTCCTAATTTGGAATATTACATCACTAAACCTGAAATATCTAAGCCTGAATCTGAATCTACTTCGTCTAAGTCACCTTCAGATCTCATAGCCCTGACTCTTGGTCATCCTCATTCACCTCGAGTGAAACTTCTTATTACTGGCAATCTTCCTCCTGACCTAATTAGAATTGAAGAGATATCTGATGTGGAAGAATAGATCACAATTCCTTCACGTCAAGAATCTTTAGATCTAAGGTAAAGTAAAAAAATGTACCCTTTCATTCCTTTTAGACCGGATCCTTGGTTTCATCAATTTACCGACTTTCTACACAACTCTAGTTGTGATCAGTCACCACGCTGCATAAATTTTCACTCTATACCCAGAGGTAGTTACATGGCTTCACAAAGCATGTATACTAAGTCATATATGTTTTCTTCATCACCAGAATTTTTTTTGTATAGCAGTCGATCTTTTCCTGCTCGGTACCAGTCGCTCTCTGTTACTTTCTTAGGAGCATCTCCATCCTTTGAAATCTTTAACAAGTCAACTAGTCTATATGAATCTACCACTAAACCTTTAACAATGAAACATGTCTAAATGTTTTCTGGGAATATCCCTCAAGCTATCTCTAAGGGTGGCTATATGGTGCTAGTGGGGCAACAACCCTTCCAAGGGAAAAAATCCTTCCAAGGGCAGCAACCCTTCCAGGGGCAGCAGCCTTTTCAAGAGAAAAAACCTCTCCAAGGGAAAAAACCTCCATACGGGAAATAATGTTTTCAAGGGTAGCAACCTTATCAAGAAAAACCATCCTTTCAAGGAGGACAAAATTTTGCTAGAACATATCCCCCGGTTGTAGGGAAACATATTCCCTGTAATTATCAAACTTATGTTCCAATGACTCAAACTGGTTATGGTCAACCTTATGCATTGTAACCTTGGATGGGAGCTCCTTACCCAGGGATAAATATTGTGTGGAATCCTTTGTTAAATCAACAATATTTTCAGCCTACATTACAAATACCTTATAAAAACCCTGCTCAGCCAGCTAAAAAATTTGGTTTTACCCAAGTCCAATAGCCTGTTCAAGGTGCACTTCAAATTACCTCATAGATATCTGTGCCAAGTAGTTAGCAAGTTGGTATGAATACTCCAAGTACTACTTTCCAATATGTTGCACAAATTTCTATTCAACAAACCAGTACACCTATCTCGAGAGTTTCTCAAACCCCTATTTTTACAACCCTCCAAATGACAACACCAAATGTTACACAGGAAAAATCCTCATATTACTAATAATCAAACTGGACCTACAGTTCAGTCTATTCCTTAAACCATCAATAAACATCATTAGAAATTAGTTGGGAGAAATTGAGCCATTTTTTATGGATAATAACTTGATTTTGAAAACTACACGGTGCTTGCGCGGGTTTATGTATACATAATGCGTTTTTGTGCACAAGATATGCATAAAATTTTTTGCGGCCCAATGATTTTTTCTATTAAAAAATCATTGGGATGTGCCAATTTCGCCACGAAAACCTGCGCGCAAAACCTTGTTTCACCCTAAAAATTTCCCTAAAACTTAAAATGAAAAATTAAATAGATGAAAAGCAAGATAATGATGATGTGGAATACCTGGAGATGACGGTTCCTGAAATGGCTAATTGGTTCTCCCGATATCTTCTCCAGAAGGTTTAGGGAAAAAAATATTTATTCTCTGCTCTGGAAACTAAAAGGTAAAAATGATTTGTTTTGAATTCTTTTTATAGTTTTAAATGAATAAAACAATATCATTTTTTTAATTTTTACTTTAGGAGTCCAAAGTCAAAATGTTTTTCATGTTTGAGAGAAAATAGTTGTAATTTTTTGAGTTTTTGTACAGGGAACATGTTATGTTTGGAAATAATCATTTTGACAATGAGTAGACTTTTATCACTTTTTCGGGCTCTATAAAAAATACGAAAAAGTGAAACCCTGGAGTCCTATTTTAAGCCCTTTTCAAAATCTCTAAACATGAAAATATCACCGAGTACTTGACTATTCGAACTTGTTAAAGTAAATGAACAAGTCATCGTATGTGACATGGGTATTTTTCTATCATTGTCTGGGGTGGGACTTCCACTTTTCTGGATGGATATTTGGGTTCCAATCTTCAGATGTGAAAATGTAATGACTTCATGGACTGTTTTACTTCATATAATATATTCAAAACAACTTTTTTTCTCTTGTGAAAAAAAAATGATTAATGTTTATCACTCTGCCTTCAAAACTAGCGATGTTGGTCTATGTTGCTGGTTTATTGATATGGTCTGATGGTCTTTTTATATTTTGGACATATCACACTCCTCACATGATTAGCGTTTTTCTCTGCTCAAGGATTTTGGGTACTTTAATTTGTATTTGGAACAATGGACGTCGGTACGTACTCTATCTGTTGCTTTACTATTCTACATACTGCTATTTCACTTTCTTATAGATGCCTAGGGCATATTTGGATGCTTTCTCAGATTGTCGATAATCTCCATGTGGACCGTTACTGGGTTTTATATCAAGTCCCTGTATGTGACATGGGGTATTTTTCTATCACTGTCTGGGGTGGGACTTCCACTTTTCTCGATGGATATTTGGGTTCCAATCTTCAGATGTGAAAATGTAATGACTTCATGGATTGTTTTACTTCATATAATATATTCAAAACAACGTTTTTTCTCTTGTGAAAAAAAAAATGATTAATGTTTATCACTCCGCCTTCAAAACTAGCGATGTTGGTCTATGTTGCTGGTTTATTGATATGGTCTGATGGTCTTTTTATATTTTGGACATATCACACTCCTCACATGATTAGCATTTTTCTCCGTTCAAGGATTTTGGGTACTTTAATTTGTATTTGGAACAATGGACGTCGGTACTCTATCTATTGCTTTACTATTCTACATACTGCTATTTCACTTTCTTATAGATGCTTCGGGCATATTTGGATGCTTTCTCAGATTGTCGATAATCTCCATGTGGACCGTTACTGGGTTTTATATCATGTCCCTGTATGTGACATGGGGTATTTTTCTATCATTGTCCGGGGTGGGACTTCCACTTTTCTGGATGGATATTTGGGTTCCAATCTTCAGATGTGAAAATGTAATGACTTCATGGACTGTTTTACTTCATATAATTTATTCAAAACAACGTTTTTTCTCTTGTGAAAAAAAAATGATTTGTTTATAGTCAAAGCGCTGTGGGGTGGTTTATTATACTAATATTTCATGGTCATTGGAACGCCCACAATTCATAACAAATATTGGAGATTTACTGTCCTGTTTTAAAGTTTCATTTATTTTTTTAAATTGAACCCGCTGTCAGTATACCGACGCCTTGTAAGCATCGGAATTTCCACAGCTTAAAAAATTCGGAAGAGCGACAATATAAAAAAAGTCGGACGAGCGACGTTCAAAACGTCGGACCACATTTCATCGAAATTGCGACAATTTACAAACATCGGAAGAGCGACGTCCAAAACGTCGGACCACATTTTGTCGGAATTGTGACAGTTTACAAACGTCAGAAGAGCGACGTCCAAAATGTCGAACCACATTGCGTTGGAATTGCGACAGTTTACAAACGTCAGAAGAGCGACGTTCAAAACGTCGGACCAGATTTCGTCGGAATTGCGACAGTTTACAAATGTCGGAAGAGCGACGTTTAAAACGTCTGACCACATTTCGTCGGAAGTGTGATAGTTTACAAACGTCGGAAGCGCGACGGTTTGGGAAATGTCGGAAGAGTGACGCTTGTTTGGAAGCGACGGAAAAAATGTTGATAGTGCGACACTTTTTAAGTGCGTCGGAATTGCGACGGTATGGAAAACCACGTTTTACCCATCCTCTAACTGTCGCTCTTGCAATGACTATGTGTCAGAATAGCGACGAATTGGTCGTCGGAAATTCTGCCAAATTTTCTAGTGGTATTCTTCTACTGATGAGGCATCTATAATGAAAAAAATTGATTTGATATCCTAGTTTCCTATGTATAATAAAATGATCCTCCAATAGATTCCTTAGGTTGTGTTGGACAAAAAATAGGAGTATTTAGGGCTGCACTGAAAGAGTCTAGTATGACAAGTGAGAAATATAAGAAAGTTGTTGTGAAGGCACATGAGCACATTCTTGTTGAAGAAAATTTTCAAATTGTTCTTAGATAATATTTTGAGCATCAAATTTTTTTGTAGATCCATTTTAAATCTATTAGGCACTATGGGTTGTGAATCCAAGCCCTTATATGAGATATTTTCAGTCTAAAGGTTTTACACTAGTTGCTTCTAATCCAACAATTCTCACATGTAAAAAATGGTAAATTAACCAATCAACCCCTTACAACAAGGAAGGAAAATAGTTTTTTAAATGATGACAAGGAATGTGTTGAGCACATAATGCTTGCTGATCTTGGTTGGAATGATGTTAGAAAGGTTTCAAAGCCCAAATATATGAAAGTGGAAAAATATATGAATATTGAGTTTTATTCACATGTTATGAACATTAGTTCAATGATAATAGAATAATTACAATAGAACTTGACTTCTTGGGATGCATTTCATGATCCTTTGCTAGTTCTAATAATTAGTATATCCCTAAAGGTAAGGGATATGTAGTTGACCGACCAAATTGAACCAACTCATAAAGGGGCCATATATTCATGGTATTGGAGGTATCTCGTATACCAAGGACACGGATATTACACTTTCCCTCTGCACAATGATATTTTCTAATGTACCAAACTATGATACTATTTATTTTTACAAGGATGTCAACAAGCACAAGGATGTTGTTTTACATATTTAAGTAGCACCAAGAATTTTTGTGGATATTAATATCTATGATGAGCATAAGGAATACATGAATAAAACTATTGGTATTGGGAGAGAAGTTTTTCTTTTGTAGAAACCACATTTGTTGATACTTGATTCTGTTAATGGTTCTAATTCAAATATGCCTTGAAGTAGCAAAAGGAATTTTGCAATTTTGGGAAGCAAGAGATTGTAAAATGGAAATTGATATCTATCTGATCATTAGCAACAAAGGATCCAAAGGGAATATGAATTTCAACAAAGCGTATGTTCATAAGTGACCATATTGCAATCAATGGTATCATAGAAAGTAGGTAGTTTCACTTAATAATTACCAGCTAGAACATTATGTGGTTAACACTTATGAAATATATAGATCTATACCCTTTTCATAGAGGGATTTTTCACGTCATTACCTAATATAAACCATATCAATGGCTACAAATTATTTCAAACCTGCCCCCCGACGTGTCTTATAGTTAACAAACGTAGGTGGGGTGCATTAGTTTTTTGACAATTTTACAAAATTTGACATGGCAGGTAGTAATTGGGTTCCAACCACCTCATCGATTATTTTAAAACCATCAAAGGACCCCTTCAAAAACAACCAATACAATGAATATAAAAAACTATTCATTGCAAGTTGTAGGATCGATTCCTGCATAGAAGACCTCAGTGTAGGTGCTACTAACCTATTTTGTCTTCACAATTCAACTAAAGTTGGGAATATCTTCAATGAAAAAATATTCAATGGTCAGGAAAGAAAATTAACTTGAAATATGTTGATATCAAGGAAGAGGCCTAGGTAATAGGATTTATTTCTTCTCTCACATATACACCAATTTCAATTAATGAGCATGCACTTGTATCAAAATAATATGATGGTCTCTCCTACCTCTACCGCTACCTATGTAAGGAATGTGAAGACATGATAAACAAAACCTTTATATGTAACTCCATAAATAATGAGAGTGTATAGATATACACACACATAGTATAGTGAAGACATTTGCAAATATTCGAGCACCTTAAAATCAAGGAATAAAAGCACCCATTCGAAAGACAAAAAATTAATTAATTATTCAATGCCAACAAGAAAAATCTCATTCCTATTTTAGTAAAAGGTTAACAACTAATGTAAAAGGGTTTTGAGAGATCACAATTACTCTTTATCTTCAAAATATTTTTAGGAAAGTAGTTTCTTGAAGAAAGGAATACAAAAATATATATAGATAAAATTGATGAGTAAAATAAGGGACAAAGGAATCATTCTTGGCAACATACAATATTGTGTTTGTAATAGGCCCAAGGGGCTATTTTGTAAATTCAAACATCAATAATTTCCAAGGGATTCACTGCTTGCTTGTAAAGCCTTTCTTTCCTTCTGTTTTATATTTTAATCTTCTTTTAAATATCATTCCTTTTCTTGATATAATGGTGTAGTTTGCAGACAGTTTTATAGGTTTTGAAGACAAAAATTTGGTTCCAACTACACTGCTAAATATACATTTTGAACTTACATCTACAATTTTTTTTTAGGAATTTTTATTTCTAGAATTCATAAATTATGCTCAGATCTAAGATTTCTTTTTTGGACTCATTTAGAAATTCCCAATGATTTACTTTTCCTCGTATTGGGATTGCAATGACTTCCATACTCACTTTTGACTTTACGATCTAGTGTTATTCTCTTCACTTTCATCTTCATCCTTAGTTTTTTTCCTCTACAAACTAAGACTCTAGAACCCAAGGGAAGGCTTTATGTTTAAAGAATTTACATTTTTAATTCTTAGTCAAGTTCCATAATTCCTCAAACTTTATTATTTTTTTTCATTAGGAATTAAATCTATCCATTGAGATTAATAAACATGTTACTAACTTGTTAAAGTGGGTATCTAGTTTTCTTGAATTTGATGAGGGAGCCTCCTTATATGCAAGAGAAATATTTAGGTCAAAAGTTGGTATGTGATGTCTTGGAATAGTTCCTATACATCCATGAACATATCAAGGAACAAAAAATTGGAACCATTTCCAACAAAAAAATAATTGAAAATTTTCTTTGGGGGTTACACAGAGATCAAATATGACCTTAGAAGGTGAATAAGGATCAAGAACGCGTTGTTTTATATTCACTTGATGACTCCAAGGTTTTTCAATACTCCACTAGGAAGTGAACCATGTTGAAAAATAAATGAAGGGCTCTACAGAAATAATTAAGTAACAATGATGACTCTTTTAAAGAAATTTTAGCTCTACTACTTGCCACTTTGTAGCTTCTTTCTATGTATTTGAAAATGATATTTTTATATTTTAAACACGAATGAATGATAGGTTAATTTTTCTCTCAATTTATTCTTACACTCCTCATTTAGATAAGCCTTAATCATCATTGTCCTTTGAAATAATGGTGAAGCTTTTGTTTCATTATCTTTTGAAACATCTCTTAAACAAACCAAGCATATTCTAATATTGCGACTAACATAGAAGAATTCATATGTCAGTTTTGAAAAGACATAGGCCTCTTACATTTCCACATATCATCCATGAAATTATTTCAAAATATCTCAAGAATATTCCTAATTTTAATGGGGAATGTGATATTTCAACAAACCAAAATATGAAAACTTTCCAAGATTTCAGAGATTCCCTAAAAACCAAACATGATGATGTATTCACAAGATTTTTCACTAAACCTATATAGGGAGAGGTAAAAAAATGGTTTAGAGACTTCGTATCAAACTCCATAAGTTCATGGGATATTTTCCATGATCTTTTCTTGTGAAAATTGTCTAAAAGGAAATCATATGATTAATATATTTCTAAATTCTATGTTATAAAGATAGAATGATGTAAATCTTACCTGTTTCAATTGAAGGTTTGTGTGGTTTTACAAATATAAAACCTTATAAAGTTGTTGCTAGATTATTTTACACAACAAATCATCTTCCTCACTTTGCATTCCAGCTTAGAGAAAGAAAGTCTTTATCTTTAGAACATAGGTTTTCTGATGTTGAGGACAAAGAAAACTATTTGTGGGCTTTTGGGAAACTAATTAATTATATAGAAAAAGAGGAGATGATCTTAGATAAGAAAAAAAAGGAAAATTTTAGGGGATAATATTCACAGGTGGCATAATTTTCTATGTGTTTTGAAAAAAATAGATTCACCACTTTCATTTTTTTTGTAGAAGTAATTCACCCAAATTTTATGATATAAAATTAATTCCTTTCCATATTGCCAAAAATTTATATAGAGTATAAAAAATCACTATAAATTTGAATATTTTAACAAATATATCCCCAAATATTTTATACTTTGTATATTAAGAACTAGTAAGATTTGCTAAGGTTTCTATACTTTGAGATATATTTCCATTCTTAAATTTTTTCTTAGAAACAAGTTGAAGAGCAAGAAAAACCAAAAAAATATTTTTCTATAGCTTAGAATGTTGAAAATCAATTGAAGTCTTCCATCCTGAAAGGAAACATAAAGGTGGATGTTCAAATTTTACATCAAGAATTTGGCATTCTTATTACATCTATAATTTATCTATTTAACGATGATTTCGTCATGGATTTTATGATGGAATTTTTATAGATGTTTTTTATAATTAAGAAGGTAGTGTTTGAAGAAGGTTTTGAGCTAGAATATTTTCCTAAGAAATTTCTAGATGAATTCTTAAATCTTCATAATGACTTAATCATCCAAAATGAACCAATCAGAGAAAATGAAGAAATAACTATTTATAAATGTATGCAAAATTATGTTGTTTTAAAATAGTAAACTCAACAACCTATTGAGTATAATATTTTATTTTTATGAGAGAACAACTTTAATCACAAATTCCTTTTGAAATTTTGAATGATTTTCTAGCAGAGTTTCTTTTTACAATAAGCATTGATCAACTGTTTCAGGAAAACATGGAGAAAATATTTCATGAATAACTCACCCCTATATGTGATATCTATAAAATCAAGTCTTAAGAAGGAAGTGAAGTAAATGTTAACGAAGTTATCCTAGTTAAATTTTTTATAATAGATGAAGGTAACTTATTTCCTTTTATGTTTCCTTCATAAAAATTTTAGAAAGAGAATATTGGCATCATCAATGGAGTAGAGAAAGAAAATATCCTATAAATGTATTTGAACCATTTATTTCAATTGAGTTATCAAAAGAAGGTAACCTTACATGCCTTTGATGATTCTATGGAAGTTTTGCTTCAGTCATCAAATGGCGTAAGCGTTTCATAAAATTTTCATTTTAGGTATGTGTTGGAGAGGGCTCCCCTGGGGAAAACTTTTTGATGTAATTTTGTATAAGTTTTATATATGTGTGTTGCGCGAATGGGTCAAGGGGATTTGGGGTGAGTCAAAGTACCTAATTTTGATGTAAATGGGTTTAAGGGTAAATTGTGGGCCTCAAACCATGGTTTGAGACCATAGTATCTACACGCTCAAGGAATATAAATAGATAGATCGAGTCTAAGGATATTAGTTTAGTTAAGTTTTACTTGATTATGATCTGTATGCCTCTATGATACACTTTAAGGGTTTTTTTCTAGGTTTGGGTTAAAGGCTGCTATTGGCTATGTGCAGACTCCACTTGTTGTGTACATGGAAGGGTTATGTAAGGGAAAGTCTGATATGTATTGAAAGGGATCCGAATTAATATAAAGGAAAAATTTTGGCGAGCCTATTGTGTTATTGATCTGAGTTATCTTCTGTTTCTTTTTTGTTGACATTGCACAATCTCCCATTGCTTATTTATCATTGTGCAAGGATTTGTTATGGTTATATTGATGGTTGATAAATTTTCTTAAGTAAGTGCACATTTTTTAGATCAGGATTTGGTTATGTTATGCTTTCTCTGTGCTTAAGAGATATGTGTCTCTGTTTCATTCTATTAAGGGTTGCACACATGTGAGTCTTCCTTATTCTATTTCGCGCATCTGTTTATGATTAATACAAGTCTACATTCAATTTTCTTAGGGCCACTTCATTATTTTCTCCCTTAGGGTGCAGAAACTTGGTTCAAGCACCCTCCCATAGTGCTTTGGGTGAGAATTTGATCTGTGCAAGTAGGTAATTTCCAAATGGGTCAGTAGTTGGAGGGTTTGTTGATTTATCCATAAAATATGAACTAGGGTCAGGACCCCTCAAGAAAAAAATGGTTCTATTTCTAGGACCGAGATCATTTTGAGGGAGATTTGATGTTGTGGCATCTGTCGTGAAAAGTATTGCAAGATTGGCTGGATAGAAAGATCCTTGAATTCGCACTCCAAGACAACATAATTACTAATTTATCTAATGAAAATTGGGTATAGAAATACATTTATACAAAAGTGCATGAAATATTAATTTTATCCTTTTCACACGAGCTACAAGAGTGGTTGTCACACTTAGCTGAGTTCAATACCTACATAAAGGATGATGTTGTCACTGAGTGTACTTCTAAATTGATCCAGCAAGTATAGAAGCTAGATAATAAGATCACCCACTTGGTAGGTCACTGGATTGATCAATTTGTGACTAAATTTTCCATTGATCAATTTGTGTCATATTCTAAAGCAGAAAGAAGGTTTTTCAAAGGCCCTAAAGGTAAGTTCATGCACTCTTTGACATTGTTGTTGAAAATGCTATTATGTGAATGGGGATGTCTATGTGGACAAATTTCTTGAATGCCTCGAAGAGGCCCAAATACACGTAGTGGAAAATTTTACCACAAAGATTCTAAAAAAAATTATTTATAGCCCTCTAAAGCCTAGATCTGAGAATGAGTGTGAAACGGAAACTAGTAGCTCTAGTGATTTTGAAGGAGAAAGCTCATCAAACCATAAACCCTTGAGTCTGTTTCCAATCCCATCCACTCCACTTTTGCAATCACATCACAAAACACCCACTCCATTTCCCAGTCCATCTCCACCACCACCTCCACCTCCCCCAGAAGTAGACATGGCTGCATCAATGAAGCTAACTAATTTCAGAGGCATTGGAAATGAATACAGTGACCAATTTTGGTTTGTGACTAAGGCCGTATGGTAGGATTAGCAGGTTAATAATATTTATATTAGGAAGGTGTATTTGGCTACTGCTTTCCAAGATCGTGCATATATTAATACATCAGGTATGCTCACACAAACCCTAATGATACCTTGGAACAAATAAAAGATGCCCTAAAAGAGCAGTTTGAGAAGCCTAGGTCATACACGAAGTTGGTGACAGAAATGAAGGAGATTCGTCAGGAGGCTAATGAATCTGTATGGGAGGTTGATCAGAGGTTGAAGCGCACCATCAAAGATAGTGGATTTTCCATTTATGATACTAAAAATAAGGAATGGTCCATTTCTATGTTACTCCCACATCTACGCCAGCCCTTAGGTTAGCAAAATATTTCCACAAAGACTGAGGTTGTGGAGGTTTCAATGAAACTAGAGGCTAATCCAACACCTATTGCGCTGGGAACTCAAAAAATTCAGAATAAGTTGTAAGCCATGTATCTAGAAATTAAAATCTCGCGCAAGGACAAGGGTAAGGAGGTCTACGCAAAGTTTTGTTGCATAAAATGTAAAGCTTCTGTGCACCATAAATATCATTGTCTTGTATTCAAAAGTTATTTGAACGCTGGAGGTCCTAGGCAATTGAAGAGTCTTATATGGTGCACAATCTTTCAAATCACTGGATTACCTGACACAGATTCCTGCCCAAGGATCAGAAATTATCAACTTGACTTGAAGGAGTTATTTTGCAGATTATGTTTGTCATTAGTGCATGATGAGCAACACTATCGCACTTATGATATGATGTTAGATAATGCTAAAATATATAGAATGCAAGCTGAGCCTACATGACCAGCATCCCCTTCTGGTAGCGAAGGATTTCAGGATAGAGCAAGAGGTCGAGGAGGTGGATCAACTGGTTGAGGAAGAGGAAAAGTCATTTTATATAACTGTGGAGATGTTGGCCATTATGCGTGCGACTATCCAAATCCAGCACGACAATCCTGCAGGTATTGTAGACAATTTGATCATGTCATAAAATATTGTCCTGTCTTAATTGCTAAAATGAAGGAAAAGAAGATGCAAACTCCAACACAAAATCTTCAGATGGTGAGAGCTGAAACCTGTGAAGAAGATCCCAGTGTGAATGTGCTTACTAGGAGCGGTGTAGCCACCAATAAAGATAAGGGAAAGAAACTAGCCACTGATGTATGGATCTGTAAAACACCTGAAAACAAGGAAGGGTTTAATCTTCAGCGCGCAAAGGAGACATTTGTTGAAGCGTGGAGGTAATTCACAAAAGGAAGCACGTCAACATCAGGAAGACTGATAAAGGAACCAGGAGGAGATGAGGAAATCAAACCATTCTTGCAAGCATGTATAAAATTACCGCGCAACAAAAATACAATAGAAAACCCTCAATCTTTGATAGATAATTGCACATAGAATGAAAAAACGATGGTATAACAATGAGCAACCAACAAAATATACAAGAACAAGAAGAGAAAAAGTAGGGAGATGCATATGACCACGCAAATTGGTGCTTATGAAATGGACCAAGTTATTCTAGATCTGGGATCATATGCTAATGTTTTGCCTAAGAAAACATGGCAGTGCATGGGAGAGCCAAAGCTAGAGTGGTCCACCATTAAACTGTGCATGTCCAATCAATAGAATATCATTTCTTTAGGAAGGTTGTCACAAGTTATGGTTAGTATAGAAGGTGTTAAGGTGATGGAAGACTTTGAAGTCATACAAATTGTCGATGATACTGATCCATATCCTGCGTTGCTAGGGTTGGACTAGGCCATTGATATGGGTGGTGTCATCAATTTGAAGAAAAGGAGGATGGAAGCTGAAAGCAATGGATTCAGTGTAATCATTCCTCTAGATCCTGCAGAAGGACAAAGATACACTGAACCGGTGATGAGATTGATCAAATCTATAAGCTAACCTTACGCGAGGAAGATTAGATTAATCCAAAAAATGATAGAAAATATTAAGTGGGAGAAGGATAGCTCTTGTTTTTCAGACTCTGATGAATAAATCAAAAACTAGCAGAACTGGTTGCATGAGGTATCTGTGTTGTGCTGTAATCACGTGACTTGATATCTGCGATGTATAACATCTGAGGTACATGATTTGTCACACTATGAGGGAATAACTAATATAAACATGTTTATAGGGGAACTTGAAAGGACCTTAGCTGAAGGAAAAATATTCCATGCTTTGTATCTCGGCTTGCACGCTATATCGACAAGATGGTGGGAAACTCACAAAGAGAATATGGGAAATTGGGAGGAATGTGTGCGCATGATCAGGTTATGGTTTGAAGGTCCAGCCATTAAAATGGAATATGTGTACTCTGGAAAAGAATATCCGCGTACACATTTGGCGAGATGGAATCAGGTATGGGATGTACAAAGAAGACCTGAATGTGTCCATATGTTTATTCACACGTTGGGGAAGGTTCCTACTGAATGGTATTTTGAGACAGAGCTACGTTGAGGCACTAGTGAATAATCTGCGCTGATAGAGAGTTTTATTCTTACATTAAGCTTTGAGATTGGATTTGATATAGTTGGAAAATATTTGCATAATAGTCAAGAAGTCAAGTATATCATAATTATAACAGTTGTGGAGCCTAGTGAACAACGTGTAACCACTGGAACCTCGATCTCTCCCCATGAGAATGTTAGACATGTGCGCTCCATGATTAGTGTTGTTGGATATTATCAGAAGCACATTCCTAACTATGAGTTGATCATTGCACCCATGACCAGAATACTTAGAAAAGGTGTGACATTATGTTGGGATGACGAATGTCAGAGGAGCTTGCAGTTATTAAGGGATGCGACATACACTACCCGATATGCTTTGAAGTACCTGGTTAATAAGCCGATGTTGGGGGGGACGATTTGTAGATGGTTATCATTAGCTCTAGAATATATGCGTAGTAAGGTGCAACACGCGCATGGTAGTTGCATGAGGAGGTTAAATGGGTCACAGAGGTGTCAAAACTAGCCGTTGAAACAATAAATTTGGAGAAGACAACTTTATTACAATTTACGAGAGCATCTAGATTGCATTTAATGAATGGATTTTGCCATATTTGGGGCCATTTTGTCATTTATGGAGAAAATTTAATGTAGAAGGAGTCGTTGAAGACACGCCACAAGTATAAATATGACCTATGGGATCACAATAGTTCCCTTTTCTTTCTGAGTGAATTCTTTTCTTTTAGCTCCTTGATTGTCGTTGCATAGTCTGTGTTTATGTTCGGCTTGTATCCAGGGTTCGAGGGCGCATTGAATAAAGCATGGTTGGGCTACATTATTCCTGGAAGTATGATGACCACAAGACCTAGCGAAGACCTTACTGCACCTGAAGTCCCTATTTTTGAAACACCTGCACCCTCCAAGTCTAAGAAGGGGCAGTCTTTTGGTACCTGAAAATCCCCAAGGGAGAAGACCCCAAAGTCGCACTCTATTGCGGCTGAGAAGCTGAAAAGGCCTATGGCCGAGGTCTCTAAAACAATTTTTGAAGGAGAGGAGGATGTGGTTGAAGTGGCCCCATTCTCGTGGTTGCCGAGCTATGTTGCATCGTGAAAACCCTCAGTCATAATTCTCAAGGACCTAGGGAAGATATGTGCAAGCATCCATATGCCATTAATCCCTGAGTATGTCCCGATGGAATGGGGCATGTTCGCTAAAATTCCGCAGCTAAGATTCGATGACTCGAACATTGCAGATGTCAATAAATTTCCAAAACTTGTGCCAGAGTTGTATCTAGATCAAATCACTTATGAAGGAGGAAATGTGCACCTCAAGCCAAAGATATGGGTGCTAGGTTTGCATAAGGAAATCCTGGTAAAATTACTATAAATCCCTCATTTTGGGCGCAACCCCATAAATGACATTTGTGTTCGATAGTTGCTCGCACTGTTCCATGATGATGCACTATGGTTGGCCGAGCACATCCCTATTGATGCCACATTGAACCATAGGATCACAGGTCTTCTCGCCAAAGGATTTGACTCCATTGTTGATTTCGACGGTAAGGCAAAAGAGGAAACTGTCGCAGACCAAATTAAGAAGAAATATCAAGTCTCACGGAAGAGCCGAGGTTTTGTGGTCGATGAAATAAATGACCTAGCAGCTAAATTCGGCACACTCATCTTGGCTTGCAATATGATGCGAAAATGCAGACCAAAGGAGGTGCCCACACACATCGTTTCTCTTGCTGGACAGTGCGATAAGGGAGTTATTTATAACTGGTCCAACTATCTGTGTGAGAAGCTCCTTGAAAATGTGCACGAAGCACAGGAGGAAGGCAAGCAGTTTCATTACGCTTGGCTTATATTGTTGATTTCGTTGATCGAGTGGAAGACCACTGAGGAAGCCCAGTTTCTAGAGATTGAGCCTTAGATGTGTGAGGTTGTGCGTTATACCACCTTATGGAACTCCTTAAACCCGGTGCACACTAGGGAGAATAATTTTTTTTGGGTTCTTTATGATCCCACTCTTTATCAATATGTACAGTCAAATCCAGGATTGTTGCCCACACTATATGATTATTATAAGATGGTAGTTGACTTCAAGGCTACATTCCACAACATGTACATCCATGTGAAAGCTGTCATGGAAGGAGTGTGGTACGAGTTACCATACTTAGTGGTGAAGGATGATTTGCTCAGAGTAACAACTGAATGACCACCAACACGGTTGACACCTATCACACCAACGAAGTTGCACACTAGCACCCAGCCAGTGAAAACAAAAGATAAGGTAATAGAGAAAGAAGCAACACCCACTACCAATGGAGAGACCATTGAACTTGAAAAAGAAACAAAGCCAAAGAAGAATGGGTCTATCCCGAAGGACACAGGAGAAGAAGAAAATTATAAGGGAACCAAGCATGACTGTCAAGCCGTTGGGGGATCACAGAAGAAGAGGAAGGGTTCCAAAGAGGCCAAGCAGGAGGTCTTGACGTTAACAGAAGATGATCTGGAAGAAATTTCCAACATAGTCATGTCGATTTAGGATCACTGGACCGACATGGAGGTTGAATACAAGACTGCACTGGAGCTTGTTCAGGTAGGAATCAAAGAGCTGAAGATGCAGGCGAGCCAGATACAAGCGAGCGTAGCTTAGAAGAGCTAGACCAACATGCACATCACAAGATCGCATCCATTAGAAGTTATATTTCCAGCCACTGGGGATGCTCGCCTTGTACAAATCCCCGTGCTAACCATTCAAGTGGACACCGGTCGATGTGACCAATTCCATGAATTAGGTGATATAAATATTAATCTTTCTATGTTACCTGCAGGGAATCTGCACTTGATGCACTCAATGATCTCAGATGAACTTTAGTTCCAAGAGGTTTTTTCTCACTCAAATACAGTGGAATCTTAGAAGTAGGTAAAGGAAGCACACCAAAATCATGAAGCAGCAGAGGCAGCATGTCGCGAAGCCAAAGCCCAGGGTGCTGCACTAGAGGAAAAAATATCAAGTTTGTCGAGATGTTCTAGAAATATTGTCCACAGCTATGCCAGAGGAAATATTTAAGGGATTGGTTTCCATGTTGAAAGCATCACGTGCTGAGGTGTAGATAGTATGAACCAGTCAGTATGAACAACAAATTGAAAATATGCAAACAAAGTTGTAGCCAGAGACTCCACGATAATTTTGTGCCCAAGGAGTAGTCGAAATAAAACGAGCGACAAGTAGTATTGTTGCTACAGTCACATAGTGTGATAGTCTATTAGATGAAGCTATGGGTGTATATAAATTTGTACAAAATGATCCAGGATTTCAGCAGCTACGTGACGTGCTGCATCAGAAGGAACAAAAATTTGAAGAGATCTAAACAATGGCGCCAACCCTTGTTCTTACTTAGCGCCTAACTCGTCTGCAGGAATTTCAGATGATACAAACAGAGATTGAATATATGCGTTGTAAGGAACAAATGCAACCGTGGGCCGAAGAGGCTCTTCAACTTTCATAGACGCTGGCTAACACTTTGAAGACTATTCAGTAGACACAACACAACATAGAGATGGCCACTAAAGGGCCCACCACATAAAATTTATTTCAGCAAGCACAGGGAGTTGCAGCGCAAATCTTGGAATTGGTGCTCCCTCTAAAATATTCTGTCAGCACGCTCCAAGCCAAGCTCAAGGAGCAGACACCTCAATGACTCGGGATGAGTCACATGTTTATGTTGGGGGCCTGTTAGAGAGGGGTCCCCTGGGGCACAATTTTTGATGTAATTTTGTATATTTTTTGTATATGCGTGTTTCACGAATGAGTCAATGGGCTTTGGGGTGGGTTAAAGTCCCTAATTTTCATGTAAAAGGGTTTAAGGTAAACTATGGGGCTCCAACCACAGTTTGAGACCATAGCATCTACACGCTCAAGGAATATAAATAGATAGATAGAGCCTAAGGATAGTCATTCAATTAATTTTGACTTGGTTATGGTCTATGTGCATCTGTGATACTTTTTAGAGGGTTTTTGTTTGGGTTGGGTTGAAAGGCTTCTGTTGGCTGTGTGCACAGAGACCTAGTCCTGGCTGTGTGCGGACTCCGCTGACTATGTGCACATAAGGGTTATGTAAGGGAAAGTCTGATATGTATTGAAAGGGATCAGAATTAATATAAAGGACAAATTTTGGTGAACCTATTGTGTTATTGATTTGAGTTACCTACTGTTTCTGTTCTGTTGAGATCTCACTGTTTTTTGTTGCTTATTTATCAGTGCATGAGGATATCTGTTATGGTTATATTTATGGTTGATAAATCTACTTAATTAAGTGCACATTCTTTAGATTAGGATCTTATTTCGTTATGCTTTCTCTACGCTAAGCGATCTGCGACTTTGTCTTATTCTGTTAAGGATTGCACACATTATGTGAGTATGCCTTATTCTATTGTGCGCATATGTTTATGATTGATACAAGTATGCATTCTATTTGCTTACGGCCACTTCATTATTTTCTCCCTCAGGATGCGGAAACCTAGTTCTAGCATTCCCCCATATTTCTTTGGGTGAGACTTTGATTTGCGCATGCAGGTCATTACCGAAAGGGCTAGTAGTTGGAGGGTTTGTTGGTTTCTCCATAAACTTTGAACTTGGGTTAGGACCCCTCAAGCCAACAGTATCGATTCAAGTTGCATGAATAGTCTTAGTTATCCACACTATTCTTTGTTTTGGTTACTAATATTGAAGGAGAATACAATTAAAATTATGAGTAGCTTAATTAGTTTCAATATAAATCCATCATACCTGTGATGTCCCGAGCTTTTTCATTTCCCTGAAATGAGATTAGGAGGAGTTTCCAGAGCTTATGTTAGGCAGGTTACATGAGCTAGATTACACTACTAGTGAGCTCGAGATGTTTGGAGAAGTTTTATGGGGCCCGACTGGGATCAATTTACCATATTTCATCATCAAGATAAGTTCCTTGCAGTTCTCTCTTGGTATTTTTGAATTATGATTATTGAGAGTTTTAATTAGCGATTAAATATATCGATATTTAATTGTCAATCCGAGGCTCGTAAGCTTCTATTTGTACTGTTTTTTTGGATCAACTTATGATCAGAGCATATAAATTCCTTGTTAATTATCATTAATTACACAATCTTCTATCAATTAAGTAAACTATCACTCATCTCTCTCTTCCTTGAATTAAATCAACCAAATTGAATCAATCCTAAATTAAATTCAAATAAAAATAACTCTAAACTTCATCTGAGAAATATTAATCACAATCCAAGCAATGCAAATTACTATTTAAATGATGTTAATTTCAATCTACGTAATGGAGATCTCAATCTAAATACTAAGATCTATCTAATATAAATACAAGAATCTTAAATCAATCAAGATTTATTTAAAATGATACAAAACTTATGCTAAATCTTAATCCCAATAAAATTCACTCTCATTCAGATGATCTTAAACTAAGGAAATGAACAAGAAAGACTTCAACTAATCTAGTTCCTGAGATGCATAAAACAAATGAAATAAGCATTCAAACTAAACTCTATCACCACTCTGCAATTGCTTCAAAAGAAACTATGCAAACCAAGATTATAATTGACATGATTTTAGATTCTACAAAATAAGAAACTATTTTATCCTTAGATTACTTTAATCAAAATCAAGAAATCATTCAAACATAAGCACATTTCTTAATGGTTCTACCAATAACTAATTACACTTATAATGAATTGCAAAACTAAACTACAACTTAAACCAATGACTCATTGGTATCGTTGCATTGATTTCAAATACTTGGTTGCCAAAACACAATGTTACGATAAATTATATTGGATCAGTAAGGTACATAATCTATTTCAATTAATATTTAAAAGAAATGGGCTTATCGATCTCTTGTTTATCCAATTAAGAAGCACCTTTAAATATTCCAATTGTAAACCTGTAACAAAGGGGTTATTCATGCAATAAAATCATTGATCAACACCATTCATTTTTGTATGCAACAAGTTGGAGATGAAGTATCTATTTAATTTCAGGGAAATGAATTACAGTCTTGAGTACAGGATCGTAATTATGAGATTTAATTAGAAAATGCTTTCAAAATAGAATCCCTACACCTAGATCTATCCTATGATGTTTTACAAAACTTACTTCCAGGATATGGTATTCCTTTTCCACTCCTGAAGAAAGTCTAAGCTAAATCAATGCCTAACGATTAAGAAAAACCACAACATTTACAAAGAATTCATGGCAAAGTAAAATTGTATTAAGATTCAAATCATATGTTAACTTATATACATTCCTTCAATCGTTTGTCTCATGTTCACACATTGTCTTCCTCCTCCTTCAAAAACTTCCCAAGCTTACAATACAAACCATGGGTGAGCCATTTATAAGATTTAGAAGGCGAATTAGTCATTCTCCTCAATTCTGGAAAATTGAACAATTGTAACAAATTGACCTCAAAGATATTGGCATATCTTCCTAACCATTGAGAATTTTGGAAAACGGTTTGGAGGGAGCCTAATTTGTTATATTTTTAACAAAAAAATCTCTTTAATTTTTCTGATTTGAATGCAGATCCTCGGAAATCATGCCCAAATTTGGTTGTTTGGCTCTTTTTTGTAAGGTTCTAGAATCCTGGGAAAATAATCATTTTTAACAAATCTGCCTCCAAGACCCGTGTATAACTATTATAATAATTCAAGTATGGAGAAACTGTTTTGGATATACATAATTTGTTATATTTTTAACAAACCCATTTTATTATATTTTCTAGATTCGCAAAAATCGAGGTCAAACTTGGTAGTTTGGAAACTTTGCACATTTTGAGCAGATTTATTAATCAGCTCCTAGGGACCCAAATGTGCAACTTGGATACAATCCAACCCATGGGAAGGTATTAAAACATTATTTTAGTCAATAAAATCCCTAGATTTTCCCCGGAAGCGTTTCGGGATGTTGAAACTCCAAATTGGACATTTACATACTCTACTTGTAGTAACTAATTTAATTGGGCTTGTGAAGAATTTTGACAATGGAACCCTGCGAAAAATGACCTTAGAAAAACCGTCATTAGAAAATGATGACTAAATCATTCTAATCATAGAAAAGCTAAGAAAAATTATGATAATCAACCACGAGGCATAGGTCATAAATTTGCGACAAGTGATGGAATTATGGTGTGAAATGAGTGTAAAAGTGTAGAAATTTAGGTTATGAGTAGCAGTAATATATAGTGGAAAATTGGGCATATTTGAGGCCTAACAATGATGATTCCCATAAATGGGGTTATTACATGCATATTTTAATTAATTACCCTTAAGGTGTTGTTTTAGACTTATTACTTCGAGAAACACCTTAGTGTAATAGTTCATTGGAATTGGGGAAAAACAATCTACAAGGTAGGATGATGAAAAGGGGATTTGGGTGGAATGTCTAACCATAAAGGTAAATGAAGCATTTTCCATGGTTAAAAGTGGCTTTAATTAGTTAATAAAAGTCACTTGATTAAATAATAAAGGAAAAGTTCTTTTATTATTTAATTGGAGGAGAAATGTAAAAAGGGTGGAAAAAGAGTCAAGTGGAAAATTCCATCCTAATATGTAAATTAATTTCTAATTAATTAAGAAAAAAAATATATTTACAAAATTCCTCTCTTGAAAGGATTCTCCAACCATGTTTCAAATGGATCATAAAAGTTTGGAAGAATCTCTATTAATGATTAGAGTGAATTCAAAATAAGAGAGGGTAACAAAGAAAACTTTAAAGATGTATCTTTAAACGTTGCAACCTATGAAAAAATGCTAGTTTCAGGTACATGAGGTAAAATATTAGAAATCATCTATTGAATTGTCTTTTCTAAGCAACTTTTAAATGGATCTTGAAAGAAAGGATGAAAATTTAATGAATATATTAGAATGTTTTTAGACAAATTAGATTTCTAGTGAACTTGTGATGTTACACTCTTAAGTGTTGGTTCTTATTGGTTCTTATTGATAATGCATTTGAGAAGAAAGAATGAGTTGATATGACATGAACATCAAGTGAAATAAAAATATTAATAGTTCTTGTTGTACATGGCTAAGGATTTGAAGTTGATTTTCACATTGTTCTATTAACACACTTAGTGAGTGTTCGGAATTTAATTGCTCAATATGCCAACATAGGATATGCAAGAATTGAAAAATAAAAGAAGTATATAAATATTAAAAAATTGGAGAAAGAGAAAGAAAATTAGATCATTATTAACACTATTGTTACATATAGTGTTACAGAAAACTTGGGATTTGTTTGAAATAAACTATTTCCTACAAGAGTTAGCCAATATAATACAATTGGTTCAATTACTTGCATCTACTTGTGAATGAGAAAAAGGCTCAACACTATCATCAAGAATGGGAACTTGAAAAATGTCAAGATCAAGAATTGGAATGGATGCTATTAAAAAAAATGGGAGTCATCATGATGTTTTGGTAGTTCAAGATGAGAATCATTTATAGTGATATCAACAGAGGAAGATCTCTCAAATTGAAATATGGACTGAATTTAAGTATCGAGAACAAGATAGTTAAATTATTTATGGGATAACTCAACATTCTAAAACTCATAATCATCATCATAAATAACTCAGAAATTTTCATTAGCATTCCCTTCCTTTTCGTAAGACATATTAGAACAAGAAGAATCATTAAATGGATTTTCAACATTGGTGAAAATTATTCGCTGACCATCCATATCCAATGCTTAGAAGATAAGGTCATGGGTTCCCGGTTGGGCATCACTCGACCATTAAATGATCCTTTTTCCTAACCAAAACTAATTGGAAATTCATTATTTATAAAATTTATAAAAGCTACTTTGTTTTCTAGAGTAGCATTTGTGCAAGGAGGAATTGATGAATTATAAGCAAATAAATTACAACCAACAAAATATCAAGATAAAGAGATAAATGACAATTTAAAGATATGGACCTGAAATTTTATCGGTATGTATATTTTTTCTCATTTTCCATCATGGAAATTCCAGATTATTCATCATGTATTTGGCTAGATCCACTTTATTGAACATTGATTCTTGGCGTCCCCAAATTTTGTGGATAATCATTAAATTGAGTGTGAGAAAATTCAAAAGTATTTGCATCGAATTGCACATTGTTGGAATTTTCAATTTGCGTTGTGGATTGTTAATTTAATTCTTCATTGTGAACATCAATTTCATTTTGATTTTTAGCAGTTAATCTAACAATAGCAACTTGATTTTAATCATTCTCGAGATGAAATTTTTTTATGTTGGATGAGCTTATGATTTATTGAGAAAATTGATTAGAAATTTTTTCATTTTCTCTCTTAAAAGAGTTGGCCATGCTATTATTGATGAGAGTCTATTCAACAGTTACAAATGTGTTACGTAAAATATTATCTTTAGGTTCTTTATAGCATTTAGTAATGCAATGAATGGTAATAATAGGTCGAAACCATTAAATCAATTTGATTTGATGACTTAAATATTGTGCTTGAAATCATAAACAAACTAATTTAAATTGAATAAGAAAATCATCAAAATACTCACATTCAAATATACAAAGAATCTTAAGTTGATCACAAACCTTATCATAATCTTAGTCCTGAAAAGTTTGGATAAGCATTCTTTTAAACTCATCCAAAGTATTTACAGAGGCAACTAGTAGTGTTTGACACCAGTATTTAGTTAAGCCTATAAAGGTAAGAGTAAATATCCTACAAATCACACCTTCATCAATGTCCTAATTATTACAATTTAAAATAAATTGAAGAACATGATCAAAAGCAAAGACATTCTTCTTACCATTAATTTTTTTTTTTGAAAATAGCTTTACTACCCCGGTGAAGAAACCCCAAATAGGAAGTTTGGAAGGAGTCATTGTAAATAGATAAACCTTTAAAAATACAAAACTCCACATAGAGAACATGTCCTTGTTGGACTTATGACTAATGTGTTGTCCTTGATGTCAACCTGGATATCAACTTGTCATAATATGTCATCATGATGTCACAATATTTAGTGCATAATTGATGTGCCTAGATAGATCATGGATGGAGAATGTTCTTAATAATTGGTTAGGTGTTATAGAAGTTTGATGAAGTTTTTACATGTGTTACAGAAGACGAGGAAGTGTACTTGAAGCTTATTCACATGTTTAATTTAAAGGAGATTAAAAATGTGAAGTTTATAAAACCATACACTATTTATACAAATTAAAATTGTGTACATAACCATGTTTCATGAATAAGAGTCACATACATGACCATACATATGTAAAATAGAAAATCATGAGAATTTTCAATGGTAATCTCCCACGGTTTTGTGTCAACAATGTATATTTGATTTCGTCAACTATTCCCATCAAAAAATGCAAGGGATTTTCCTATCATATTTTCAAGGAAAATATATTATAAAAGGAGAAATAGATCAATAAGTTTAGTGTGCATTTGATGGATTATTCATTTGTGATATGATTAGAAATAAGTGTGCAACATGGAAGAAGGAGGAGGCTCAACTATGAGGATTATGAATATGTATTAGAAAACTAATGGATGTGCCTTTTGTAGGTGTGATTATGGGAAAATATTTAAGTGGATAATAAATGCAGGATATGTGGTTATTGTATATCCATGATGTGAATGTATGTGCATAGATTGGTGAGTTTGACATAGTTTATATGTAGGACAAAGGAAAAAAGTATATAATGTTGTTGATTGTCTCTTCATTTTCTTCTGAGTTTGGTTTCATGGCTTACTATTAGCAAATAAATTTAGCAAATAATATGACTTGGTTTATTAGCAAATAAATTTATTTGGTTTTTGTTGATATTTGGCTTGGTATATTTGTTTGATCAATGATATGGTTGAAAAAGGGTAAATGGAATTCAATTATTTGGTGTTTGGTTTCGGAGAGGTTATTGGTATTCAATGTTTGAGAATATTGTTGGTTGTGGGTCCAGTTTGAAAATTGGATGAAACATGACCTGTAGGTTTTGATGTATGTTTGAGTGAGGTGGATCTACTATGAAAAATTTTAAAATGTGTTCCACAAATGTGCTTAGTTTTGTAGCCTTTAGTGAGGGAGTAGGAGTTTCCTTCTAGTATGAGTCGATAAACTTGATCAGAGAGTAGTAGCTTCCTTCTAGTCAGAGTTGGATAATTTGTGGATGTTGTAGCCTCTCGCAGGTATGTTCCTTCACACTGGTAAAATTTAATGCTAGTGCAAGATGTAAGAATATTTTATTTATAATAAGAATGAAGACAAATATGAGAACAACAATGGTTTCTCCCAACTTGGGTTTCCACCTGAAAATCATGGTGTCCCTATGTGTTGATGTGTTAATTATGTGTTATGGTTTATCTTCTCTTATTTATATACTGATCATGGTTAATACATAGTGAATGGATAATGATATAATGATTAAGATAATTATGTAAAATCGTGAAAAATAAATTAATTTGCATATACACTCTTTCTATTCATTAAAAGAGCATACACATTCAAGATTCCTAAACAAAAGTAGCATATATATTTCTGAATACAAAATTGGAGGTTAATTTAAATGAAATATTGATTCACACCCCCCCCCCCTCTCCCCCCCCTTCCCCCCCCCCCCCCGCGCCAAAGTATTTCTAACAATTGGGATTAGAGCTAGGTCCTTCAGAAGTAACTTGATCACTAGAAGGTAGATCTAGCAAGATGATAAGTCAAGATGGAGTATTTGCTATGAAGCCACTTTTGTTTAATGTAACAAACTTTATATTTTGGAAGATTAGAATGATATATTATTTGTAGTCTCTTGTGGCATATGTATGGGAATTACTTGAAATTTGATATCAATATCTGAGATCCATTCCTACTGATAATGCAAGAAATAAATAGTACGAGAGTAATTCCAAAGCAGTAAATTCCATACTAGGAGGACTTGCAAAATCTAAGTTCATAAATGTGATGCAGCTCAACACCACAAAGACAATGTGGTAGAAGAGAGTCAACAATTACGAAGGCGATAAGAAGGTAAAAATTGCTAAGTTACAACATTACAGAATGCAATATGAATATTTCAAAATGCATGAAGATGAAAGCATTGCAAAACTTTTCCTGAGAGTATAAGAAGTTGTAAACAAAATGAAGGGCCTTGGTGATAATATTGAATATGTTACCATTGTTGAAAATATATTGAGATCGAAAACTCCTAAGTTTAATGAGAAAGTTTTAGATATTGAGGAAATGTAGGATTTGAAACAACTATCTTTAGAAAACCTCCATGGGAAATATTCCATCAAAATAATTTTTTCATTCTAGCAAGAAGAATTACTTAGCTCAAAGATATATGTTAGTATGGATTCCACACCATACCTTACCTCACTACATAGCTCATAGATATATGTTAGTATGGATTCCACACCCATACATTAGCTTATAGATATATGATAGTATGGATTCCACACCCATACATAACTTGAGGAAAACATAACCTTCACGTGTTCCTTAAAATGGATTCCACAACCATTCATGCACAAATCATTTAAGCCTCTTGTTTATTAGGAAGGTCATACTACAACCTACCATTTGAGTATTTTCAAGTTATTTGATGCATAATGTTAACCGAAACTACACAAAATCATGTCAAAGAAATCATAGGAACTCCATTCTTACTCATTAAGAATGTATTCCCAAATCATATTTTAACACATCAAATTAATGCGCATACATTACTCATGAATCTACATTCACAGTTAAAAGATGCATCCTTCAAGGTACCTTCTATTAATTTTGAATTAGTGTAGATAATAAAAGATTCAAAAGTAACATGATGAAATCAATCATCACATTAATTGAATCTCATCCTTACAATTTTTACACATTCCCAAATCATACACACCAAGGTCATCATACTATAGTCTATATTAATTCAATATTTTTCTTGGTAGATACGATTTCATCTAGTAAATATGGCTACTAAGCTCATATCACATTGATAATGATGCTTAAACATATATGCAACCATGCATGCACTCCACCTATCACACTCATCGATTGACAATCAAACCATTCACATGCTTGGGTTTAACCCCCACTTTCTCAAGCACATCTTTTCCCAACATGTCTTTAAGTATTTTACCATATTTCTAATCATTTGTCTTAACAAAAATATAAAGGAATATACAAAAGAATTATTTTTATTTCATAAGTTTCTAAATGACATAATAATAATAATAACCCCTATGCAACCAATATGCTTCCAAGTCAACATATACAACAACTCAACATGCATGCAAAATCATTATTCATACATCACCAACCTACAAGTAAGCATGTTGGCCCATTATGTCCTAGTGTTATAGCTCGCTCTAATACCATATGTAAGGTTCAACCTTACCATTAAACAATAATATAGAGAAGTAAAGGTCACATTAATCACTAATACTCAATTTTTTTTTTGTAACATTACTTAGCTATCGTGTAATCATGTTCCTTCATCTATTTTAATATAGGAATATCACATAAGGAGTCAGGGATAACTTTCCCTTAAAATCAATTCCAAAACACATTTTCTCTCAAGTTTAAAATATGATAGCATGTTCTCTTTTCATACTTATACATGGCCTCTAAGTAAGACTGAAAATAAATTCCACCCTAATGCCATATGCGAACATTAAGCTAGATAAACCTATTTGTTTTCCTAGATTATGCTAAATAAGCTCCACTTATTGACTCTTGATATCATAGCCACAAAAGTATCATGGTTTATTTACAAAAATCACATATAGGTGTATGAGTATTAACCTACCTATAGCATGGTAACTAAGGAAAGAATATTCATATCATCATCAATAAATATAATAAATATGATATGTTTATGAAATGGAATCACAAAATATATGGACCCAACAACATTTCCAAATTCATCAATTAAAAATTCTCAATCCCAATTATTAAGGAAATGCTTCAATCATGAGAATTATATAATGAACGTTGCAACAAGAGAAACGACTATTACCAATTCAGAAACATACTATTCTTCAAAAAAATTCAAATAAAACAATGTAATTGGGCAGAAATTGTTATTTGTTTCAGTCACTAATGCATAAGGATGCACCCCTAAATACATGCATCTTGGATGAAATTATTATCCTCATTTGCAAAAGTAACTAAATCGTACAGAATTTTTCATTGTAAAAGTGTTTCCAACAACACCCCTTTTTTTATGAAATCTTTATATGATAAAAGTAACACTATCCTAGTGATCTATTCACACTTCAAAAACTTTACTAAAATTCGTTTTCACATTTATACAAAAAAAACTTATAGATATAGGAAGCTACATTAATTTACTAATCTATTCATAAGTTTTTGGTACTTCAAAAGCTATAATCAATGAGAAATTTACTCTATGAATTTATGTGAATAAAATTTACAAACATTGGGGCCTTTTGACAAAGAGTTTGAAAGAATACAATATACAACCATTGAGGCATTTTATCAAACAATTGTCGACCATCATCTCTTAAGACAATTTTGAAAACCATTAGCAATATGAATATAATATTTTTACTCAACCTATTTAAATCATAAAGTTTATAAATTAAAACTTCAAATGTTGGCATATTAAAAAAAAAACTAAATCATCTTAATCCTTCACCTAAAACTCAACAACAAGCACACACAGTTGATAACAGTAATATTCAAAATCGCTGAGATTTACAATATGGGTTATGAAAAGTGTTTTTTTGGAATCAAATGGGGGTTTACAAGTCCATGAGGCACATATACCACCTAATGTATAGATGAAACACAACATAAATTCTCAGGGATGCAATTTCTTAAAACAAGACAACAAAAATTCCTACTATCTCATTTATCAATTTTATCAAACACTTAGTGTACAAACTTCATCTACAATTGTACATGGAGAAAGAAAACAAAAATTAATTCTAATGTGGTATTTTCATCAAATCATGGCAACCTGCTATGGAAAATATATTAAGCTAAATCATCCTATTTGATTTCCTAGATTATGCTAAATAAGCTCCGGTTACTGACTCTTAATATCATAACTACAAAAGTATCATGTTTCTATTACAAAAATCACATATAGGTGTATGAGTATTAATCTACCTATATCAAGGTAAATTAGGGAATAATATGCCCCTCTTTTTCATTAAATATAATAAATATGATATGTTTATGAAATTAAATCACAAAATATATTGACCCAACAACATTTCCAAATTCATCAATTAAAAATTCAAAATCCCAATTATTGAGGCAATGCTTCAATCATGAGAATTATATAATGAATGTTTCAGAAAGAGCATCGACTATTACCAATTCAGAAGCATATTATTCTTCAAAAAGTTCTAAATAAAATAATGGGCTTGCCTCATGGCAACCTACTATGGACAAAAAATAATTATGTACTGAACTTAAAAACTTTGGCAACACATTCTTGTTTTTATCCTCCTACATGTACATTCTCAACTACAAATACCATTCATTATTGGTTAGCTCATAATTAACTCTATAAATATCTCATAAACATTCAAAAGTGGCAATTTCCAATAAATTGAAAGATCTACAATACTTTTAAATTAATAATAAACTAAAATTTAAACAATGCTTATGAACACACATGGAAGTGTATTTATACAACTCCAAAAATATGGCAACATGCTCCAACTCCAATGGGAATATGATCTAACTCCAATATATTTACCAACTCATTGTGAACCATATAGTTTTCCACCCAACCATATATAGGGGGAAATTCTCCCCCTAGAACCCTCGAGCTATAAAAGTTCACAAGAAGTACCAAGATATAGCAGTAGATAGATATACAAGGCAAGATGAGGAAGATAAGTTTCACTTCCTCTCAATACCACTCATGGATAACTCCACTAGGTAGAAATATTTAGTAATTTAGTTTAGGAATTTCATATTCATTTTGAAAACATTTGGATACTCTCCAAGAATCTCCCTCTCACAATCCTCTTGAAGTCTCTCCAACTCTTAGTATTACAATACACCTCCTTCTCCCCTAAGTGATAAGACATGAGACATATATATAGGAGGAGCAACCAATTTTTTTCATAAAGGAGAAGTAATATGCATGTCTTGTATTCAATTTAGAGGAATGTAAATTATTCCATTAAGGAGAGGTATGCATGCCTTAGTTAAGAAGAGTGTAACATATGCATTAAAGAGAGCGCAAGAGGAATATTTTATGACATGTATTTAATGAGTGTGAGAGGAATATTTCATTCCTTTATGAGTGCAAAAAAGAGAGTGTAACATATTAATAAAAGAGAGAGAGTTACATATATCCATGAGAGTCATCAAGGATAGAGGTGTGAAGTGATTGAGGAGATGAAGGTGACTTATAATTCCATTTTAATAATAATATCATAATCTCATAAATAATAATAATAATAATGAGGATCAAGTCGAGATTGAATATTAGGTTTGATTAATGATAAGTTAAGTGTTTTTACTTAAACTATGCTTGATTACGACTTTATGCAAGGTGATTTACTATTTTTGTAAATTCATGCTTTAGATACTAAACATGACTTTTTACTTTTAGAAAATCACTCTAGGATTGTTAGAAAAGAGGTTTTATTAAGTAAATTCATTCTTGAGCTTCCCATGAGTGGTATTTTTCTTCCGGAGAATAGGGATTTCGTACCCCTATTGCATGCATCTTTGTTCCTTAGTAAAGTGAGGAATTCACACCATAAAATACTCTAAATATCTAAGATTCCACACCTTGATATTTTTAAATATTAAGGACTCCATGCCCTAAACATTTTATTATAGATACAAGGCTCTACGTCTCTATCTTTCATCAATTTAGGACTTCACGCCCTAATCGTTTTATTATAGATCCAAGAATCCACATATTTATCTTTCATGGATTTAGGACTTCGTGACCTAATTTCCATGTATTCTCATCTACCCTGCTTTGAAACTTCAAGCTTCATCTTAAGGCCCATTAATTGTGGGCTCATATCCATCCGATGGTTCATCGGTAAGGTCTTGTTCCAATGCCTGCAAACATCACAATCTCATAGACCAAAGGAATGAAATGAATTTCATAACTAACTTATTCACGTTTTACCAAGGATTGTGCATGACTTCCACAATAATTTTGGTTTTGGATAAATGACTTCGTTAGTCATTTATAACTCGAGCATCTTTTTTGGAAATGTCCAACTCCCCTGCCACATCCTTCTTAGTACAAGATTAAGCATATATAATCATAAAAATCATGTATCATTCATAAATCATAATTAAACATATGTTCCACATAACCATGATCGTCCATGGATCTATGTGTATTAATCGCAGATCACCATCCATGTCATGATCTATGTCAAAACTAGGATACCAAGAGATAAAACATCGATAATATGCGCTTAACCAAAACTAATCTTCCTAAAATCAGTTTTTATCATAATCACACAATAACCATGTGACCTAAACTCGGTCTATAGCATATAAACATATACATAAGTATGACATGCATAGTATTTATATCACAACATCTGAATCACCCTCTCCAAGTGTTATCAAAACTATCTCACCAAGAAGGGACACTACAGGAAGGGAAATCATCTTTCAGGAAGTAATGCATTCCATAGAACAAATCAAGAAAGAATCATAGCAAGAAGGCTTGGAAATCACCAAAGACATTATTCTACAATATGCAATCACACCAACAAAGGCCCACATGAAACTGTTATGGCTATCGTATAGTGTAGAATCAAGCTCAAAGACCATATTGATAGAACCACTAGAGGTGAAGATGTGATTTGCAGCATTCTTGACGGATCGGGTCAAAGTAATTGCTACGAAGTTCAAAGCATGTCATACAAACATTACCAATGATCTCCATGAGGAATAAAATGAATTATTAATTTAATAACATTTTGTCCTATTAGCAGTTTTGTCTCATATAGCCATTGTCTTATATGTATTTTGTCTTTTGTAATAATTCTTATGTAATGAAATCCAAGGGAAACATGTGGAATGTGAAAGATCATGTATAGAATATGAAAGGTTCTATGGAATCCCATAGGTCATAGAATTTTAAGAGGCATGAGGAATCTTAAAATTCATTGTAATTTGTTATAAATAGCCCCTCATAACTCAAGTAAAGGGCTTTTGGATTCTTATAGACCTGCCTTGGCTTATCTGGTAATGTATAGGAGATAAATCATTATTTGGAGAAACAAGTTGTGGCTTTATGTTCCATTACTAGATCTAGTGTTTCAATGATGTAACAATGTACTTGTAAATATTTCATTTACAATCAGAAGCCCTATGAATGAACATTTCTTCGTGCATGTAGCATAGATGTAGTAATAATATTCTTGTTATGTTTCCTGTATATGTTGGTGTAATTAAATACTAAGTCTAATGAACCATTTTGTTACTTAGATATGGATATTGTTGAATGAGTGATATTATGTTTTCATGATTGTTTTTTATCGCGTGAAATAATTTGCAGGTAATCAACAAGACTTTCTCTTCCCTCCCGGGTCTCCCTTAGGATAGTACTATTACTTCCCTAGCTGAAGGCTCCTTCTCCTTTACTGGTTTTGGAATTTCCCCATGCATCTTATGCTTGGTGTCACACAACTACATACTTGTTGTACCAAATAGGTGTTTATGATCTCTCATGTATGTATTATAACCAAGGCGTATCTATAAAACCTTTGCAATGGTGATTGGGCCATATAGCCAGATGGGATTTCTACACCAAACAGTGTGAGGTCTAATTGGGACCTCACATTGAGGAGATACCCTTACATGTTGGAAGTATCCAACAATGTCAACATTTTAGCTCTAGAAGGAGGGTCAAATGACAAGTTGAGCTCGTGAAGTTTGTTTGAATCTCATACCTTTAATGAATTTATCCTAGATCATACTATCAATGCGTTCTTTATAATACCAAGATATTTTTTATCCTCCTCGAATTTTTACATAACTTGTCACATCTCAAATTCAATGGCAAGGGTAAAAAACCATCCTTGATTACATAATTGAATTTGTTCAATTTGTTTTTTCAAGTGGTGTTTATTCTGAAGAAATCCTCACAAGCTTGTTTACTCTTACACTAGAGGGTCATGCTAAACAATGGTGTTATTCTCTACCCACTGCTTTTGTCTCATATTTTAAGCAATTATTTAATGTGGTTTGTCGTGTTTTCGATAAATTAAATATCAAGATTTTCTTAATGAAATCAATCATATTAGAATGGAATCGAATGAATCTCTTAAATAATTTGTTGACCAGTTCCTTCATCTTTGATATAAATTTATGGATGAGGATGTGGACTGGAAATTATTGGATGAAATGTTTCGATTCTTTGTGAGGATTTCAAAAAAATATTTTGAATCAGTTTCATCATGTCCTCCTGTTCAACAGGAATTTCAGCATCCTTAAGACGAACCCGACATTCCTTTTATTCCTTCCCCCCCTCATTTTGATGTTTTGTATGTTGGACTTGAAGTAATCAATAAAATTGAAGATCAATTTGCTGATGAGGAATTATTTTTTATTTCACATATTTCCCTAGATGATGATTTACCTGATGCTATTAATCAACCATATTTGAATCTTGATAGTCCTCTTGTCGATCCTGAACTTGTTAATCAAACTGAATCCTTGAAAAACCATGGCCCTCGTCATTACCTTTTTTTTCTGAATTGTATGGTGATGATTGTTCAAGTATCATGGATGAATCCTTATTCCCACATGAAGATTCAGATTGGCACAAGTCTCAAATGTAGTTTAATGTGATTATTGAATATTTTCTCTCAGGTATAGCGCCTTTCTATCAAGAAGATGGCAAGCTTATTAATGAGAATTTTTTTGGTAATATTGAAAATCTATTTGATCAACCTCATTTTCCTTATGAATTTCGTGATTTGAATAATGACTCTTGTTTAGAAATGCAACTGACCATGTGTTCCTATTCTAATTTTCAATATTTTAAGAGTTCAAAGTTAATTCAGGTGAATAGCAAACTTCAGTCTGCATTGATGGTTATGTCAGGTTCCTATCAGCCCAATAGTATTTGTGATTTTGGTCAGTTTAAGGTTTTCTCACGAAATATTGTCATTAATGTAATCTCATGGGATGTAGATTCTCTCCTGAGGGATTTTCAATCCCTTCATGTACAAATTTTAAAATCTCAAGGTAAAATTTTAATCTGACTTTTGAAATTAAATTTTTACATTCCACCTCATGCAAATATTTAATATGTGATTTGGAAACAGAGAATGATATTAATGATTTTGAAATCCTTCGATCTGACATATCTTTTATATCATCCATTGGAAATTTTGACTCACATGAAAGCACATATTGTGATAAATATATTGAACTTGCTTATGATATGGATTTGTATTTGATTAATATTTCCTGTCAAATTTTTCCAAAGGTTTGTTATCGAGATCTTATTACAGATTTACTTGAAAAATTGTATCGATTATGACCCATGTCTCATGGTCTTCCCCTCTATGAATTCAGTCAATTCCTATATGGTCATGAACCTGGTAGATTTTTTCATTGTGTATTCTTTCGTTTGATAGAGTAGTTTAGTATGTTACACGGTTGTACTTTCACTGCTTGTTTTTACCTGTTAGTGTGAATGTTTTGGTTGTTTAACCTTTTCACTACACTATATTTCACACTAGTCTTACACGCTCACATATTTCGACTGATAAGTTAGGAGAAATTTTTACGGCTACATTGGAAGTTCCATTTTACTTAACTTGAATTTGTAACTGTTAGATTACGATAGGATAGGTTACATTTAGTTAGATGCATAACACTCCTATTTTGCGTTCTCATTTTCCCTTTTTGATCTTTTGTTTTTATCAGTCCTTGCATAAAGATAGTTTTTAGATTTAATATGATGTGGATAATATTTTATAAAAGGAAAGTTGTTATAACATAAAACCCTCGGTTTATCTGTTACTCTCTTATTTTATTTGGTTTTCATCTTTAAAGTCAATATTTTTTATATGAAAAATACGATCCTTTGGCTGGGAAACCATAAGAAAAATCATGAGGCATGTATCTATCTAGGATTCTCATTCCTTACTTGGTCATGTTTCTTAACAGTGTTTTCTTTCCTATCAATCCGAGTAGAGTAAGATAAGGGGAAATTTTTTAGCGAACAAAGAATCAAAGGTATTAAACCTGTCTATGAGGGAGCAACCTCTTATGCTCTCAATAAGTCAGGATCCCTTTTTTTCCCTAGAAATATAAAGGTTCTTAAAAAATATCTTTTACACATGAAAAGAAAAGAAACAAATAAAAATAAAATATACGGTGAAAGGAGAGAAAGGATTCCTGCGTAGGGAGGTGAAGCAAGCAACTTCGCAAGGGTACCTGTCCAAGCACACTGGTGGTGAAGCAATGTTTGTGTTCATGAAGGGACTCTATTTGGGTATGGTACAAACTTGCAGGTATCAAAGAAACACCAGATATGTAAAACTCATATTCTGATTTTTTTTAACTCAGTATACTATATTACCCTTAATTTTCATTAAAGGATCATGATATGGATTCCTTTGTGATGTTTTTTTCGAGTGATGAAATGGAGGAGACTATATCTTTCACTGGGTAGAGTGGGGAGCTAAGTTGACTCACTGATTTAATCAATACTTCCCAGAAAATTAAGACTTCGTGCATTTATGAAACCAAAAAAGAGAAATTGGGGTTCTCCCAATGTCTTTCCAAGTGTTGTTGTTGTGACAACAACCCTCCAAAATTTTGGCCTAACTCAATTTTGAAGCCTATGTGAACTATCGTTCCAAGATATTTAGTATCATCACATTATTTTATTTTCTATTCTTATGTTTTTTTTTTAGTTTTGCATCATCCTAAGGCAATGTTGGTTAAGTGTCGTCACCTTATCTTTAGAAGCACTTATGTTATCTCGTCTAAGGATAGGTGAATTCATAATGTTTCTTAACTTAGGAACTAGCCTTTTTCACCATGAAACACACACAAAGGAAAACAAAATCAAAGAAAATCACTTTAAATAAAAAGTGCACTTCAAGATGATGAAGAGTTTCTCTCTTGTTGAGCACACTCCTTTGGGCTGAACAATTGCGCCCTCCTTGGAGCGCACTCCTTTATGCTAAGCCAATGCACCCTCACTTGAACACACTCACTTGACATGAGGACATGTTCCCCCTCTAAATCATTCATGCACCTTTCTTATTGCATGTGGGCGCACTCCTAGAAAATAGGAGCCCCATTTTTCTTCACTTAACTAACTCATTCACTCGTCAACAAGTGGCGAACATATATGAGATGGATTTACAAGTAATATCTTTTAAACCAACCCATTTAATCATTATTTCTCAGAATCATTCTCATCTGGGTTGGGTGCTTGTATTTGGATCAAGGAGATCTTTGTTGATATTTGCTACAAGTAAATTTTCCATGTCAAATCTATTGATTGATTTTCATGTTTTCGTTGTTGATGTTTCTTTCCTTGTTGGTGCCTCACTTATTTTAAGTTTTTTTACTCTCATTTCAGTTTATTCTTGCCTTTGCAAGTGTTAATTTCCTATTGCATGCTATGACTCTTCATATTCCTTAACTCTTCATATTCTAATCATGATTTCGATATAATCCATAAAACCTATTAGTGTTTCTTCTCATCATTTCTATCATTATATCTTGTTGCTGGTATTCTTCATTGAGACATTCTAAGACATAGCACACGTTCGGAAAACAAAGACTAAATATCCCAAACAATTGCACCCAAAATCACATGTTTTCTTCAAGAGTGCAGTCCTTTAGCAAGAAGAATTGCGCCCTCATTGTGTGCATGAGTGCACCCTGAACATATGAATTTTTTTCCTTCATCCCTTTAGCATGATCCCATGCACCCTTCTTATCCTCATGAACACAAGAGAGGACCTTGAAGGCCTGAATTCTGACCCCTTCATCCCTTCAGAGTGCGCCCTTGCACCTTATTAGTATATTTGAGCACATGATTGCACCTTGAAGGCCTCGATGATTGTCCTTCATGATTGTTCAATGCACCCTGGGCCCTTGAGGACGTATCTCCCTTTCTTGAGAAAATGAGCACACTTAAAAACCTTGAATGAAATTTTAAATCCCCTTCATTCTTTGATAGTGGGCCCTCTTTGTTTTTACATATGTTTATTTCATGTACAAGTAGTTATGTCCTGTCATTGAAAGGCTTATACGCTTAGCAGCATGTGTTAGTGCTGATGATGCTAAACCTGCCAACATTCAAGGGATATTCCTGATATGAAGTCCCAACTAGAACTCCCACCGTTTGGAGTAGGAATCCCAACAGTGGGGTTTCAATGATATTCCTTGGATTCCAAAACACATAGATTGGTGCATGTATCTTTGGTGAGAAAATGTTTGTGACCTTGCAGAGAGTCAAGTGAAACATATGATGATTCCAACACACAAAGGAAAAAGAAAGTTAACCCATTAGAGGCCTGTAATAGTACGCAGATTAGAAGGAACACACAGGAAAAATTAAATCACATGAACTAACAAGTGGAAAAGTCCAGAAGTTAAGGTGAAGGATTAACACATCAACATGCATCCAACAAGATACATACAAATGCAAACGAAATAGTTCATAATAATATGCATAAGTTAAAAAAAAAAAATTTGCAAGTACAACATGAGTAGTCCTACTATATTCACAATATATGCATGAAAGCGTGTTGGATATGAGTTTATTAAAACTGATAGTTCCAATCAAACATACAACATTTGACAAGCCACTTTCCCCAATAGTGGAATGTGAAGTCTACAACACATGCTCCTTCAAATAATTACACTCCCTCTACGCTACAGAGAAGCCAATTCTAACAAAAAACTCCCAAGCCCTTCCTTAGCCTAAGCCTAGCAAAAATATTGGCTCCCAAAAGTATGTTACAAGAGTTATGAGGATATATTTATAACAAAGGGGGGTGATTCTTGGCATGCCCCCTTTGTGACTCTTCAACTCCCCTCATGACTCTTCAAATTATTACAAAATAACTCATTAAATTACATATGACTCTTCACATTACAACAAGGACACTTGGAATTTCACTTTTACAATAATTAGAGATAATATTACATTTTCCACTTATACACATATAAGAAAAAATAGGGTTGAGACAATGTGATAGCCTAATAAGACAAAACACTATGATGTTGCAGTTGGGGTGAAATCAAGCCAGGAAACTTTGACTTAATGCCACTTGGTCACATATTGATGTCAATCTTGGTATTATTCAATGATCTCCCCAAACTATGTGATAGTGTCGAGTTGGAAGCAGACTCGTGCCTCCATAGCATCCGGGTACAATGTCTTGGAACCGGTATGAACCTATTTCTCAATCAGGAGAAGCATTGTTATGATCTAAATCACGCCACTGATGTAGGTTTACATGTTCTATCTATTCAACTCCAATTCCTCCTCAGTGGCCATCTGTTTTAGTTTCTCCAAGTACTGATCGATCTCCTGCCAGACTTGCCATTTTCGTTTAATCTCGGTAAGTTTATAAAATGATGGTATCCCGTGGGTTCTAACCATGAAATACAAAATATTGTATATCCTTACATATGAGGCTTGACTATTTCTAATGAATGAGGTGAGCTTCTTGTTTTTATGAATCAACATCCAAATGATTACTTTCTCTAGCTCTTCTCGTGGCTTCATCTTATTCACCAGTGTAAGTGGTGCAACCTTGTATCATATTTTCCACTCATGCACGACGCTAATGGAAGTTTGTAAATTATTTAGGATCTTTTCAAACTCTCTTATTTTCTATTGCAAATCATGTAAGCGGAAAAATTCCTTATGTACAGTCATAAGCTCCTCACAAAGGTCCCGCATAGTATCTCCAAGTGTGGATACTTCAACAAGTATCGCTACTCTCATCTCCTCAAAGTAGATTTGTGTGGAAGGTGCATTTTGTGTTTTTGCACAGACCTATTCATAGTCTTACCAAAGAGCCTGTAGATTATGTACCAACTTTCTATGCTCAGTTGTCAAATACTAATTGTTATATTTTGCTGCACACGTGAAGGCCAAGTTTGATTTGGAAATAGCATTTTTATTCCTGTTGGTGTCTGCCACAATCACCCTTTCTCTCATGAATGAAAGTGATGCATGATTATCCGGGAATTTATTTCTCCACACTTTTACAATATTCTTCTCGAGTTCATTAAATGATAGATTGTACACATCCAACACCATATCATAATCAAGGGCAACTATCTCCCCTTCCTCGCTCGGGACTGGCTGTGTGGCTGGAGGTGGTGGAGTCTGATGGTGTACCAGGAATCAAGTCCACATATTCATCTTATAGCTCAGGTCCCAGCTCCAAGTCCACGACTTCAATCAATTTCTCAATATTCCAAGTAAGCTCCTAATCCTGCATCTATTCTCTCACTCTTTCTATTGATGGTTGATCTTGTACCTGCTCTTCAACCTATATGGGTGTCGTCTCTTCCGCTCTGGAACCTTGCCTTCCTTCTTCTTCCTACTTCTACTTCTCTTCCTTTTATCTTATTCTTACCTCTCATTCTTCCCTTAGCTCTTATTTTTCTTTTTTCACTCTCAGATCTGCTTCCTCCAAGCCTTGCTTCTCTCTATTTCTCCACTCTACTATTTGCTTCCTCTGCATCCTATTTTCTTGTATCACCAAAGTTGCATGTTGAATGAAAGGATATGCTTTCATATTCCATATTTTCTCCTCATCTGCAATATCAACAAACTTCCTCTTTCCTTTATCTTGTACCAGGTTGTTGTCTTCTGCTGTTGTTTCTTCTGGAACTGTTACCATCTATGGAAAAAATTGAGAAGTCCCAACTATATTGATCAGCTCATGGGGTTTGGATTAGTTATATAAATTTTCCATGGTTCTTCCTCCAACAACCGATATGCCCCACTGACCTAGTTATCATAGATTCTTGCACAATTGTCATTGAAAATTCCCCTCGGATAATACATATTAAAGTCTTTTGTACCCAACTCAAACTTCATTATGGATTTCTATTCAGTATCTGCAACTTTGAGGTTCTTAATCATGTATAACTCGATTTGAAAATGGAGAGCAGGCCATGAAACCTTCTTTGTCCTGTGCAATGCTGCTGACAACCCTATGGTGAGATGGTAAGATACTTCTTGCATGGCAAGTTTTTCGGCGGAATATTTAGGAAAAATATGTGGTGGCTTCTGCCCACCGAACACTCTGATCAATGTGGCATCGGGTAAGGCAAACCAATCTACAATCTCTGATATCACCTCCATTTCTCCTCGTGACATGCAAGGTGGGTCCTCCTGAAATATAAGCCTATAAATCCAAATGATTAAGTGACCAGTTAGATTATCCATAACTCCTTTATGGATACAATATGAAAAATGCTTGTAGTAGCTATGCACAGAAGTTTATCTAGGTGTCCATATCCAGTTCATTCCAGGAACCTAATTATGTGCCTAGATCACATTCAGTAAGTATGTGGACATATATAATATAACTTGATCTCCCTTAGGGGGATCTCAACCTTTTTCTACATGGGCTCTTAGCTGATGAGCCAAAAGGTTTGACCAGTTGAACAAATTCCCCTTGTTCACCACCTGGTTCAATAAGATATCCCACCCCTCAAGAAAGGTATTTATGCTCGGTTGGCCATATATTCTGCAAGCTAGTATGACTAGAAGCTAGTAGGCCTTCCTGAGTGACCTGGTCTTGCACATATGGGTGGGTGTCTCTCTAAACTTAAATGGCTCCTTCACCCAACTCTTGATGATATCCTTCATGTATGCATAGCTATGGGTGGCATAAAATTTTGAGTCCATGACATTTACGGCCTTGAGAAGATGATACATCTGCTGAAAATATTCTACCTAAAACATAACAATATTATGCCCGTTGGTGTTGCTTAATGTCATAGTTTTCTCATATGTGTGTGAGAAAACCCATCTAATCACATCCGCACATGGAAAGGTTGGATACCTTCATGCAACCATATAAAGTCCTGATTTCTTGATGCTGAGATAAACCTATTGGTCCTCTAAATATGTCTCAAATTCCATTGCAAAAGAATATTTAATCTGCTTCCATGTTATTTTAGATCTCTTGTCTGCAAACAACTGAGTGTTTTCATATACTGGAAAGTTAGCCGAAACTTTCTCAACTACTTCACTAGTACTAATTTTAGTGGTCCTTTTGAGGCGAATCTCTTGGGTTCCATTGTAATAGTGATTGCTGGAGAGGTTCTAACCAATTGTTTTACCTGTGGGATAGAAAATACATTCATGGCAAGAAAACATCAATTTTAAGAAAGAAAATTTCAAGGAATGTTCAAGAAAACGATCGGGCATATGACGGGAAGGATTGCACAATTTTCATTGGAAAGAGGGTTAGATTTCCTGATGGAATTTTGAACTACACAATATAAATAGTCAAGGTCAAAGCTTGAGGCCTAAGACTATGCAATCCGCAGTTTAGCCTGGGCAATGAGCTGGGAGAGACTCTACATTGTGCAGTCTCAGTGGCCAAGGATCTAGAGTGAGCCCTGAAATTTCACAATGCATAGTTGGGCCAGCCTATACTGTAAAATATGTAGTTCCATATGGCAAGATACAATCTTGAGCCTTTAGATTACGTAATGCCCAACTGAGCAAAGTGAAAACTGACCAAAGGAATGACAAATTTTCCCAAGGGAAGTGTGAAAAATGAAAATATCAGAGAGACAGTGTTGGTTTGAGTGTAGATATGACTAAGTGTAAATGAAACAATAAAAATCAAGTGAAGAAACTAAGTAAACAGGAAGAAAACAAAATCAGTGAGGAGAGTCGCCATAATGGCGACCATCGGTGCAAAAACGAAGAAACCAACATGACAATTGTGAAAGGAAAATGATAATTTGAAACAACACTTCTACAAGATAAATCAAGTTGAAATGAAAACATGCATGCAAATAAATAAAAAAAACATCACTCGCACAAGCCAAATGGAAAAAGCTACAGAAAAAGAGAGAAAAGCGATAAATGAAAAGCTCTCCTGGAAAAGTGACAACGATCACATTGAAGGTTCCTTGATCTCCTTTGGAATGATAGAGCTCCAATATTGAGTGTGAAAACAAGCTCTAGGGGCATCAATTAAATATATTTGAGAAAACTAGGGTTTATGGTGTGCATGCCAAAATCAAGGGAAAAGTGACATGGCGACAATTTCAAAAAATAGTGAGTATGCCTCCTTCAACTTACTAAAAATAGATCCCTAAATTTTAGGGATGCTTTTTTATTTTGTTCTTCAAATTTTTCTACTTTTTTGGGGAAAAAATTCATGCACATCACCAGGAAATATTGCGCAATTTTGGGAACTAGGAAACTTTCTGGCTTAGTGCACTATGCATTTTATGAACTCAATGAGGGATTTCACAGTTTTTGGGCTCAGTGTTGGGCTTCGTATCATAATTACATGGTTTTCAAGCTCAAGGATGACTACCAGTCATGAATACATAGTTCGAGTCATTGAGGCTGCTTTCCCTCATGGATTGCGCAATTTATGGGGGCAAGCCTAAAATGTTTTGCTAGACTAAGACATGAGATTACCTTATGATTTACAAAAAATAACTAAGTGAAAATAAAGTGAACGCAAGCATAGATAAAGGGTAAATATCAATGAAAGCATGAATACTTGATAGCATTGCAAGATGAGCTCATGTGAAAAGAAAGCTTGGCTCCAAAATCTGAGCAAAGGAAAAAATTTGGAGGGTGGTTGTGGACACTACAACAAGTGGATTTTTAAGTGTGATTTTCTAAGTTATTTATTGTAATAAATATAATATTTCATAAAGCTAATATTTGTCACTGTGAGTGTGCTTCCACATAAATATGTTCAAGTTGCAAGTATTGTTACTCTTTCATCATATATTGGAACTATATCTCCTGTTACATGTCAAGTGGCCTCCAAAGAAGCTTCAGAAGTAAGTACTAAGGATGTAGTAGAAGTGATGAAACCTACCATTCCTATTTTCTCAAATACATAGTGCTTCATAGATAAGTCTACTGAGGTCACGTGGAAAGACATAAAAGACACATTCATGCAAAAATAGTTCGTTGAAAACTTGGAATATTTGGAAGTATACATCAATATGAAGAGGTCCATGATATACATGACTGCATGTAGGTTCCCAATCATTCCTTTTTCAGAAATGATTGAATGGATTCTTACACACATTAATGATTATGATCTAGTGCTTCATATTGAAAGTAGTGGATATCTTTCCACCTATTATGGAGAACACATGCAGACATATTATAAGATTCTTATGCCCACAAATTACAGCAACATCAATTTTTACACTAGATGGGCTAATCTCGACACAAGTGACATCATTAAATCTTAGTGTCGAGATCCCGCTAAGTTCCAACATTGCCCTTTTGTAGTTTACCCAACCAGGATTCTTAGGGATGTGTATCAGTATCTCATTTTTGTGTGTTGTAAGCTTCATGGGTGAAATAAAATTGAGCTATTTGAAGAGAACTATTTATATATGCTCAACATGGTAGTTACCTATGGTAAAATCTTAAATTGGGAAAATATACTTTCTTTTGATTTGCAACGTCATGTCGGTAAGTCTAAAGAATATTTTAGGACAAACCAAGAACAAAAATTCTATATGTATGCATTTATGTTAGATGGAATGTGCACATGATATGCTTTCCCAGGGATGTATTGGAACTCTACCCCGCAGAATAAGTTTCCAGTCTACTTCCACTACAGGTTGTTTTCAGAATTGAGTTTCAGAGGGGCACACAATAAATTGGTAGAGTGTTTCTTCGTAGTCATATTCCATATGATATATGAGATTGATCCTCCTTGCATGACCGATCAGGTGAATGAGTATTTACATGATATCACAGATTGGTTTGTTGTGCATGACCGATTGGTTTGTCGTGCTTAAAGGTACATATATCAGGTGATTTGGATGTCATATTTCTCCTAATCTCATGCCATGATGTGTGAATAATAAGTTGTTCTTGCAAGAAGTAGCTTATCATTTGGATAAAGGGTTTCTAGGACTTATTCATAGAATGAAGAAAGCCCCTTGGCCCAACTTCCCTTTGAGGATCGGATTGTATGAGCTGAAGAGCCAAAAGGATAAAAATGTAGAAATAAAAGAGTTGTACCGCCTACACTTTGCAGTTAAGGACTTTCACGGATATGATCCTAGGATAGTGTGCAAGACAATTTGTGAAAATATTGATTTCAATTGGGGATATTCATTCATTTCTACGCAGAAGATGATAACGTGAAGAATTGGTAAAATGTAGTAAAAAATACATATCCAAGAATTGAAATTGGTTCCCCCCAATTCCCACTAGCTCAATATATGCATGCACAGGAGGAGGCACCACAAACAAACCCTCAAGCAAAGATTTTAGCTCCCAAGAAAAGGAGCAAGTATGGTTCGATAGGAGAAAGTAGCAGGAAATGGGAAACTGGTCGTTTAAATAAGGGATCTATTCAAGATGAATAGGAAAAGACAGAATTATAAGTAATGATGAAACAAAAAGAAGAGGATAAAAGGAAGCAAGATTATTTTCTTAGAAATAAAAAGTAAGAAGAAGAGGAAAGGAGGGTAGAAAAGGAGAAAAAAAGGAAGTCACGGGAGGAAGAAGTAGCACAGAGGCCGGTGGAAGAAAAATTGACTCAGGAAATTGAGGAAGAGTTGGAGGAAGATGATACCATCTAGCCCATAGATGATGAACCAGGTTCTCCAGTAGAACCTCCTCTCACAAGTGGTCATCTACCATTTTATGAAATGGGAATCACACCTCCACGTGAAGACAGAGTCATGGATGTGTGTAATGTCACATTTGATCAACTCAAGAAAAGGACCATATAGAAAAGGAGAAGATAGTTCCCAAATGATCCTGGAAATCCAATATCGATATCTACAAATAAAGTGATAACTTAAAATACTAGGAAGAACCCTAGGAAATCATGGCAGCAAATGTTTCTTTTGCTACAGAAAACAAAAAAGGAAAACTATGAGTATCTATTGAGTGAGAATGCGTGACTGAGGAAGGTGTTAGTTGTAATGAAGCAACATGTGAAGCACCTTATCGAAAATCAATGGTTTTCTTCACACAATGACAACACATCAAAATGGAAGTCAACCATACAGGAAGAACCGGGGTCAATGGAGGATACCATGGTACAATTGTATGAGGAAGTGATACCTCTACATGAGGTAGTTCCACCCCATGTTGGTATTCAGAAGAAAGCACAAAAAGTATTGATGCTCCTGAAAGTGCCAAACAGATATTTTAATCAACTCCAAGAAAAGGATACCAAATATATGGATGTTCTGCAACAGTTGGTGAGAAAGGACACAATTTCCACTGAGATTGATAGAGTACAATTGATACTCCACCATTAGAATTATATCAATCTTGGAGAAAAATCGACTAATACTATGGTTGCCTATAGTTGACTACAAAATGGTTTAGCCTGGTCTCTAACATAAAACCATGGGATGCCTTCAGTAGGATCACTCAAAGAGATAAGAGGTAGGGAAATCATATTTCAGGAAGTAAGGGAGTACACAAAACAACTCAAGGAAGCATCAGAACAAGAATGTTTGGAAATCACAAAATATATTATTCGACAATATGTCGTCACACCAAGAAAGGCCCACATGAAACTGTCATGGCTATGGAATAGTGTACAATCAAGCTCCAAGACCATATTGACAGAAGCACTCAAGGTGAAGATGTGATTTGTAGTAGACTTGTTGGTTTGGGTCAAATTCATTGTTATCGATTTCAGAGCATGGCATACATACATTACCAATTAGCTCCATGAGGAAGAAAACAACTTATCAATTTGTTAACATTTTTTCCTATTAGTATTTTTTTTCTCATATAGCCATTATCTTATACGTATTTTGTCTTTTGTAATAAAACTTATGTAATGAACTTGAAGGTACACGTGGAATGTGAAAAGTCACATGTGGAATGTAAAATATCATGTATAGAATATGAAAGGTTACATAGGTCATAGAAGTTGAATATTCATGATGAAACTAATTTTTTTTTTTTCATTTGTTATAAATTGCCCCTCATAACCCAAGTAAAGTGATTTTGGATTCTTAGAGTCTTGCCTTGTATTCTCTGGTAGTGCATAGGAGATAAAATAATTCTTTGGAGAAGCAATTTGTGACTTCATATTCCACTCTTGGATCTAATGTTTCACTGATGTAAAAATTTACTTGGAAATATTTCATTTATAATTATAAGCTCTATGAGCCAACACTTCTTCATGCATGTGTCATAGATGTAGTAAGACTATGCTTGTTATGCTTGCGGTATATGTTGGTGCAATTACATACTAAGTCTAATGAACTATTTCGTTACTTAGATATGGATATAGTTGAATTAGTGTTGTTATGTTTTCATGATTGTTGTTTATCGTGTGAACTTATTTTCAGGTAATCAACAAGCCTTTCTCTTCCCTCCCTAGTCTCCCTTAGGATAGTACCATTACTTCCCTAACTAGAGGCTCGTTCTCCTTTACCAGTTGTGAAAGTTCCCTATGGATCTTATGTTTTGTGTCACACAAAGCTTACATACTTTTTTCCCCAAAGAGGTGTTTTTGATCTCTCATGTATGTATTGTAACCAATGTGTATCTCTAAAACATTTGCAATGATGGTCGAACCATACAATTGGATGGGACTCCTACACCGAACGATATGAAGTATAACTGGGACCTCATATCAGAGATATCCCCTTACATGTTGGAATTATTGAACATCATCAACACTTGCCAATAATATATTTTTATTTTTGTTTGTGTTTTCTTTTTTATATCAAGGTCTAGCATGTTCTTGTTCATTATTATTGTATGTTTGTAACACTCCTCATTACTTCCACAATAGGAGAGTTGGAAAAAATGAAACTCCTCTCAAAACTCACCATATACCATACTCCTAGGAGTAAATACAAGAGATAACAAGACAATGTAAACCAGATATCTTGCATCCGCAAACTAGAGGTAGTAACACAAAAATTACAGGATAATTTTAACCAAGTGCCTTGCATCCAAAGGCCAAAGGCAACAAAAAATTCGTCTATGATACACCACTAATATAAGACATGGGGAAAAAGCGAAGAGTTGCACCAAACACATGCGTCATTTCCAAAAATTCCAAAGACCAACCACAAAAGGAAATTTACCAAGCTTTGATTAAAGGGTCAGCCAACACATGAAGAGACCCGCAAGCTATTGAAACGAGCAATTTGAGACCAAATATGAGAAGTAAACCTCAATTCCCTATTCACACTAAAGCAGTTGCAAAAATAAGAAGACCACAAATTATGAGCTTTAAGAATAATGTGTGAAATGATCTTTAATTCCTTGCTCACACAAAAATATTTACAAAACGAGCAAGAGAAAAAAAATCACCATAAGTTTCATAAATCCTTGTTCTAAAGAGAAAGAAAAGCATGAGTGTCCTTGGAACAAGCTTGGAAAGAAAAATACACAAACTCTGATAGAAATTTTTAGTCATGATCTAAAGAGATTATAGTGAGATCTTGGGCACCATAGATTACTGGGTCAGTGGGATGATCACGAGGATCTGTAAGATCTCCAGAAGTTGAATCTAACACCTGAAAAATTTCCACCCAAATTAATGATGGTCAATGTTATTGAGACATAATATATGGTTCCTTAACATACATTTAATTTCCTCCAACCCAAAAAAAAACATTATAGTTTTCAACTTTCTTGTCTTTAAAAATTAAACGTAACAGTGTGTCCATTTGTTGATGCAAGGACAAAGAGTGTAGGAAATCGATTTGTCACTTCCAAAATCTACCCGAACATGGAAACCATTTCAAACCATCACCAACAATCTCTGAATCATAATGATAAGGGTGATCCTCAGTTTCCTTCGATTCCAACAACAAAATATCTTTCCTCACTTCAAGACAAACAACATCAAAGAAAGTTTCCACTGAGTCGTAGGAAAAGGGCCAAATTATTTTAAATCTGACACTACCTAGACCACCTCTTATGCTTACCATTCTCTAGCGAGGAGGAATAATGGCATAATAAAGGTAACAATGAATAAAACCACTGACAAAACCACGACCAAAGAAACATGCAAACAGACGAATGACCACCTCTACAAACCCAGATTGAAAGGCTATCAAATCATCCCCTAAGTGCCAAAGAAAAGGTCCAAATTCAAGTAAATTTCAAAATTCACCATACTTTAAAGACATAATGCACCTAACAATCTAGAGCCATACCAAATATTTAAGACTCCAGATACCCAAATTGACACCAAGAACATTCACACTCCCATCACTTGAAGCAAATACAAACAATAACAAGGTTATACCCAGGCTACAAAAACAAATTAGGTTTTGAATTGAGTGAATGGCACCCAGAATCACAAACCTACACCAACAAAAATAATAAGAGAGGTCTAAGAAAAACCATACTTACATGCCAAAGCTCTGCAAACAGTGCTAAAATCCCCTCTACTTCAATACGACATTGAAATATAACCAAGATACCAACTATTAGTGTTATTTTTTCTAGAAAGTGAACTAAAAGGGCTTCACTTAAGCCACGGGTGACTAATGGCCATAAAAATATATTTTTCCATTCAATACTTCATATCTGCAATAGAAAGTTAAAGTGATCCTACAAAACAAATCGATCTATGCATATAAAAGCATTAAGAAGCAAAATAATTAACTAGTATAAAAACCCCAAACCATTGGACAAATCAATTTAAAAAAGAATGAATGTTATATTATTATAGTGTTACTCCTCATGAAGGAAACTTGCAGAAGGTTACAGGTCCCCCTAAAATGGGATAGGTCCTTTGGTTGTCCTCTATGCTTCACTTTTCTCGATATCTCTCTATCTGATGTAAGAAACCCAAAAAGTGTGTTGAACTCAGATGGGAGCTCGATTGCAAAAAAAAATAATAACAATGATGGTAGTGGTCATGGTGAGGAATGGGTGGAAAACCCTCTTATTTATTAAAAAATATTGGGTTACTCTAAAAAATGGAGATTAATAAAATATTATTAACCACAATCTAGAACTTAACAGTTTGGAATATTTTATTATATTTTTTGGAGGGAAAATATATTTAAGTTGGTTAAATATATCTGTTTAGAAATAATAAATAAATAATATATTTATTATTTCAAGTAATTGGTTAAGGAATAATAAACAAATAATAATTTGTTTAATCATTCCTAGGTGATTTAGTCAAATTTGACAGGAATATTAAATAAATAATGTGTTAATTAATTATTCCTAGAGAAAAACGAAATAAATAATTATTTCTCTTGATTGGGTCAAATGTGACAAGGAATATTAACTAAATAATTATTTAATTATTTATTCCTAGAGGAAAATCAAATAAATAATTATTTATTTAATTATTCCTCATGGGGTTTCTAGTTTTAACCAAAAATAATTTAATAAAATATGGTTTATCAAATTATTTCGTGTAGTGAAAGAAATTTTACTATGGTAAAATTGGTCTTACATGGTGTATTTCAATCCACCTAGTTAGAAATGGCTAGACGATCATTTTTTGGTGATACCAGATAGCCCCGCAACATATAAGTGTCAAGAGAAAATTGTATGACCGAAATATGTTGTAAGAACACAATCACTAGACACCAAACGAGAGTCAGACATAAATAGAGGTGGTGATACCTACTAACTGAAACAAGTCTCCTTTTATTGTGGATTACATGATATCAATGAGGTGGGGGACACATACCCATACCCGCGAATATAAATCAGTAATGATAAGCCCAACAATCTGGGACTGAGCTAAAAAGTACATGATACATGATACATGACATGCTAGCATCAATGGGCCAGATAATAATACAATGAATCCCATATACATAATGTGCCTGGAAAAACATAGGCCAAGACTGAATATGGTAACATATGAGTACATGAGACATAATTCCCCTCAAGCTGTCATGGGGAAGGGGGACCACAACCAAATAAGCCATGTTGAACAGGAAATGGATCTGAAGATTTGAATGGATCATCTGAATGAAAAATGCATGTTGTGGGCACTACAAGCAGCTGAAATCGAACCCATGAAATCTCCAAAACTACATATAATGATACAAAATAATGTTTGGTCATCCGGGCATGTGGGGGGCTACGTGAAGTGCCACCCCCTCATGAGATATTAAACATTTCACAAACACCTGGGAATCACTAGTACAATCTGATGGATCACCAGACTATCAAATGTATGATTCCCAATTGTGTGATAATGAGCTAGGGTCGAGAACATGAGAAACAACCAATACAAAGGGAAATGATGATTCCATTTGCTTGACCTAAGGCACTGAAAAATGATGAAAGCTGGAACCAAGGTACACCACCCTCTAGACCGTTCTTCTGGAATGAATGTGTTGAAGTCGACAAAAGTGGGTTTGCCGGAGTTGAAGCAATGAGGAATCCTCAACTAAGCCATGAGGGATCATAATAGAGTTATTAATGGACTGAAACCAAGGATTATGATCGAAGGATGGAAACTGAGAGGTGGACAAACCACTTCCCTTGTCAGAACATAAAATGCATGGTTGACCTGGCAGAGATTGACTTGATTTCAGAGGCGATGATGATGGGAAGTATAGCTAAAAGCCAAAATGGGAAACAATGGATGAATACGATGCAAAGATGGATGAAATATTGTAACGTGACATAATGGGACTTAGAACAGACTCCATGAGTGCAAGGATGACTCAACTCGGATGCTATGAACAAGGGTCACTCGATGATGCTTCCACACATCATAGGCCCAGGAGAACCAGAAAAACATGCAAAAATAATGGCTACTCATGATGAAAATGGACACACGAGGCAAAAAGTGCTAAGGAAAAGTGTCCAAAGTACAAGTCGCTCATATGAATAAATTCGATTTGAATTGGAGACAAAGTGAAACCTCATGGAAAAAATGGTTTCTGAGTGAAGTGTCAAATTACCAGAAACAAAGAAAGACCCATTATATAACTGTGTGAGAGCTTTCCAATGGTGTTGACGGTTTTTGAAATGGAGCTACGATTTTTTTTCAATGGGTATCGAAAAAACTAGGGTTTTTCCTATAAAAGGGATTTTTTCCTCCAATTTTAATTCATTTTCTAAATGATCTATGGTGAATTTGGAGAGGAGGAAGAGGCCCTAAATATTGTGGAGATCGTAGCAGACAAACTGACCATCAGAATCATGATCTATCAGTTGGACGTAGGTAGCCTAACCTTACTTTTCATTTCCATCAGTTTACATTTTCAAATTAGTGACTCAGCTATTTTTTGGAGACTGTTTCCCATCCTCATGGTTGGAACCCAATTTTTTGGCCCTTCTTGGTGTTTTGGAACGCAGATGTGGGCCCAGGAACTACATTCACACAGTTCTGAAGGAAAAAAAATTCATTTTGGACTAGAGAGGTGGGTTCGTCTGTTGGCTTGGTGAGAGTTGAGAATAAGTTGTTTTGATGGTTGTATTTATCTCTAAACTGAAAAAAAAAAAATTATGGTTCTAGCAGGCATGGTAGAGGTAAATATTAACTAGAATGAATGAGACTTGGACACTCTTCAGACTAAGATTTACGGGAATCAGGCACTGAGAGGAGCATTGTCTCATTATGGGGTTATCAAGTAGTTGGAGAACCCACTGATGAGGGCAGTTGAGCCCTAATTATCGAGAATTTTCAGCTACTGGGATCCATACAAGGAGGCATTTATATATAGTGCAAGGGTACGTGATTGAGCTCATGATTCATGATATCTATTTTTTGACAGGGCTACCCCCCTTGGGGTTGGTAGGGGATATACATCTAGTGTTGCCTCGTGGGTGGCAAATAGGAGTGTTTGGGGAGTGCCATTACTGACCTGGTGGTCATGCAAAGGGTATGACCATCACGATCAACAACCTGGAGCGTTTAGAGACACAGATTGTAACCATAGCAGTGATGTGGATATTGGGCAGCCATGCTTTTCATCACATCACTAGAGGGTAGATTATGTTGGTAGAGAGGGTTTTGGGAGGGAACTATTATGGGTAGGCCCAGATGATGTTTTCGTCATTGAAACGACATTTGATAATATGTAGGTGATAGGTGAATGATAACTGTTCATTTGGGATAGTTTTGTGCTCCTTATTATTTGAGAAGATCCCTACCATCTGTCCACATGTGCATATCTGGGATGGGGACCACATGAGCCGAGGATGCGATGTTGGGGGAAGCTACTATGACGAGGTGGAGGAGGGGGAGTCAGACGAGTGTTTCTACGTGATTTTTTTTCTCATTGGGATCAGATGCCACTCTACAAATATGGCTATCCATGCAATGGTATGAACTTTCAAGGTAATCCTGACTTGCCACTTCTACTGGGATGAGCATGGGGTCCAGATGGTAAGTGAAATTTGTTATTTTCATTGCATGTAAAGTTTTTTAGAATATGTATGTGGTAAAAATTATTAAACTTATGTTATGCAGATATAGCACTGGTAAATCTGGCAGGATATGGAGGAAGAGCTGCAACACCTAGGGCTGCAGATCAGGGTGGATTGACATCACACCAGAGACCAGACGGTGATGCTCTGCTAGAGGACCTCCATCATAGATGTGATATGGTACTGACCAAGATATCAAATCATGGGTGGAATGAGCTATAATATCGGTATATATATGAGTGTACGAGTCTTCCCTCAGAGTGGTGAGGCATCATGCGATGCATTGTGATGGTCAATGAGGTTGTTGGATCAGGAATCTATAGATAGAAATTAGGGAAAGGGACATGTGGGTCCTGATTTTTTGGCTATTTAAAATTCTATGTGCATGTCGGATGTATTTATTGTAGTGGACTCAAAACATAATGCTTTTTATGTGACGATACATAATATGATTATGCATCTTATATATATGATGATTGTGGTTCTCCATTTGATTATATTATGGTTGTCTTATGTAAAATGCATGTGAGAAATTCTAATCTAGACTGTAATTTGAAATGGTATCTACATAGTTATTTTGGGCTCTAGGAACATGCCTGAATGTAATCGATTCAAATTCACGTGCCAAAATCTTAACTTATAGATATTTTCTAAATAGGACATGATTATGCACATGATAAATGCCATTAAATTGCATGGAAAGTAGCAAGGAATCAAGACGAACATGAAGTTAAAGGATTTGATGATGAAGGGAATCAACTAACAAACCTATAAGAACATCATATTCAGCTCGGTTATTGGTGGAATATCTGATGCACACACTGTTGGAGTGAACTAACGAATGCAAGGGGGTAAAAATGGCCCAAGATACCGAGGCTATATTCCTGGATTAGCGACTCACACCATTGGCATAACTGATATATGGTGTGGATTATGGATCCATCTAAAACACGCAAGAAGACAACAAATGAGATGATGGGGGTTGTTGTGGTTCATTTTCATTTACTTTTAAAATATTTCTCAAAACACAAAAAAAGCATATATGTTATAAAATGTAAAATTTATGTATGACAAAAAATAATTTTGATTTATATGTTTATGTATTAACATTATGTGCAGAGATGTGAAGGCGGGTCGATTCAGGCTTATTCGCATGCAAAAAAGTTCAAGATTCAGGCCGATTGATGCATTCAGATCATTGCACATAGCTTAGGGTCAAGTCAGGCTTATTCACAGGCTCAAGAGAGACTAGCACTACAGAATACCGAATAAGCTCGGGAGGGTTACACTGTGAAGAAAAAAAAAAAAATCCTTAAGGCAGGGAAATGGTGTATTTTCCTTAAGAACTTAAGAGTTTTGGAGGAGGCGTAAAGGGGAAAATATACGGTCAAGATCAAAGCACAGAATTGAAGCGGAGAGATGGATGATGGAGATCGTAGCATAGAAACACAGGTCAGATGGACGGACAAGATTAGATCAAGAGATCTAAGTTAGAGATAAGCAGTCGAGAATGGATATCACAAATAAATATGCAAGAGATTTAATGGATCGGAGGTTGCGAAGAGAAGCCACGTGTTGGCCATAGGTTCCATTGCATATTGCATTCAGTAAAGGATACAAGTTTGAAATATGGTTAAACTTGCGATATTGTGATGTGATGCGATCACATCTCGCACATCGCAAGTTCAGGAGGAAAGGCACTAAGGGAATACATTATGAATGCCGAAGTGTGAATTCTGGTAAAGTTTCATATCGCTGATTGCAATTTCAGGCGGCCCACCTCCTTCCTTCCACGTCATCCCTCTCGTACCTCACACATCACACATCGCAAGTTCAGGAGGAAAGGTGATAAGGGAATATGTTATGAACGATGAAGGCTGAAATGCGATGAGGGGTGGATGCAAAGTAGTTTCAGAGTTAAATTACAAAGGATTTCAAATCTGAAAGTAAGGGCCTTTCCTTTCAGAAATCACATCGGAGGTTAGAGGAGGCTTATTACGAAGCAGCATGGAAAGCTAAAGTGCGATGGAAAAGCAGACACGATACCTTCCAAAGGTTAATTTAAAGTCCAGGATTATTTGTAGTTGTGTCATTTTATAAAGAAACATGAATGCAGGTAGTAGACTCGGGTAACACCTGACCCCGTGCAAAACAGTGTTGTATGCGGTGGCGAGTTGTAAATAAATGGAATATTGAACACTGCAGGCATGAGAAGAAGAGGCAGAGTCAGGCAGAAGGGAATAGGATAACATTGTATGAAGCATAGAGGCATAGGCAAATTCAGGTAAAGGAGCATATGGTGGCACTGTTGGAAGCACAACAACTGGGTCAAGTCGCGAAAAGAGGCATTATTTCAGAACTGTTTTGATACCACATCAGAAAAAGAAAAGACATAACAGAAAGCAGAAAAGACAAACATCGAACTCTGGAAGAGATGCAGGGTAAATATTTCTGATCCATCAGGGAGACACATCAGCACTTCAGGGAGACGCATCAGCAACAAATCAGATTCAACAAAATAATGATATTTCAAGTTTTAATTTGTTTCTTTGTATGTTAATATCGAAGCTATAGTGACGTCCTCAATTGCAATGTAATAAGTAGTTTTAAGAATTTTTATCAATTACGAATTTTTTTTGATGTATTTAAGAAAGATAGAAAGAAAGAAGAAACTTTCCAAGTTTTGGACCTTTGGAAGACTAAAACTGTGGTACTTACTTTTATGAAGAATTAATGAAAGAAGCATCAAGTTTCCTACGACTGTTAATGGTGACTCGTTTTTCCTGTGCCATTTTTTGTTCCTTCTTCCTGGAATGAAGTGAAGTAAAGTAGAAGTCAATTCTTAATTACATCTGTGAGTAAAAGTTAAATAACCTTAATTTTTTCTCCTTCACTCCAACTCCTCTCCCTTCACAAATTCTATCTGGAACTTAAAAGTAATAGATTCTGTGTTTACAACATATTATTTTGAGTTCCCTCTCTCTCCATAAATTCATTCTGAAATTTAGAGTGATAGATTACAGCATATCATTTTGAGTTTCTTCTGTAGTTCTTCTTTTCCATTCAAATATCAATAGTTAATGGCATTGTAGATTATTTCATTATACCAAATATTAAGGGTTTTAAAGGATTAAATTCCAAAGGGTTTGAATGAAGACCACCTAATATAATTATTTTGTGACACATTTTTAAAAATATCTTAAGCACCGATTCCTTTCCACAACCAAGGAATTGTCCCTTAAGATACAACATTTTTTGGCGCTGTTGCTAGGGACGAAGAGACGAAGTTATTTTCCTTGGGTTTGTCATATTATTTCCTCTGGTTGTTCAATGAGTAGGAAATATTTGGTTGTGTTTGTTATTCTCATAATTCTAGCTCGCAAAAGGCCTCAAACGAGGTCGGATACCTCACAGCAGAGGGTCCCTACTTTTTCAAACACTGAAAGATTTGTTTCTAAAAGGGTTCAGAAACCCAAAACCCCCTCAACACCTACTCCTACACTGTCAGATCCAGGTAGTAGTTCTAGTAATCCTTTGTTTGAAGATATCTCTGAAGTAATTCCTTTCTTGGAACAAGATTCACCTTTCACACCACTTTATTTTCAAGAACCTAAGTTGGAAGAACACTCCTTTGAGTCTGTTTCTTTTACTTTTACTCAATCTCAACAAACTCTAGTTATTGGTCCCTCTGCTATTGTCCATCAACCCACCCCCATATCAGTTTTACCTCCACCTTCGTTCATTTTCACAAAAGGTCCGTCGACTACATCTAACCAAGGAAAAATCAATCAATATGCAAACATGGTAGCACCAACATTTTTGTTGAAAAAATATGCTCCACTTAACCTTCCTCAACCAATGAATTCAATGCCTTATGAGTATCTTAAATTACTTCCACATTTTACTGGAGAAGATGAAATAACTGCACAATAACACTTGTCTATGTTTTGTAATTTTGCTGAAAATCTAAATGTAGAACATATTGATGTCATAATGAGGCTTTTTGTTTAGTCTCTGGATGGAGAGGCTAGAAAGTGGTTTAAGGGATTTCCAAATAACTATATTAATACATGGGAAGAACTGGAAAATCGATTCACTCAGAGATGGGGTGACAAAAGGGATCATAAATATTCACTGACAGAATTCAATGCAATGAAAATAAAACTAGATGAGAATATATCATATTTTATCAAAAGATTCAATAAGTTGTATAACAGTTTTCTTGTAGAAAGGAAGCCCCCTCCTTTTGGAGAAAAGGTGGTTTTTTCTGGGGCTTTTGAAGCTGATTTTAGTTCCACGCTTAGAGAAAGGATATCCCATACTCTAGAGCATATATAGACAGATGCTTTAGAGATTGAAGCTAATATGACTGCAACTAGAAAGGTGAAAGGGAAACAGCCAATCCAAGAGAAGGGGAAAGAAAAAGAAGAATCATCACAAGATCAAAGAATTGAATATATGACAAAGGTGATAAAAAAAATTTCAAATAAGCTAGTCAAGATGGAATTGGAAAGTAAATACTCCCAAAGGCAAGTACAACAAAATCAAGGGGGATTTAACCCCCAAATCAGAAGACATCCCCTGCAAAATATCAAGACCGGGTTCAAGCACCATTGTATACAGAAGAGACACCCTTAAAGTCAGCAGAAGATGACCAAAGGGAGGCCAAAGATAAAATATTTTTTATGTACACAATAGAAGATGATGAAGAGGAAGATTGTGAGGGAGAATATGTTGAAGCTGAAGGATCTTTTGACCAAGATAAAATGGATGAATACTGTAAGAAATTCATAGATTTCATGTAAGCTGAGTTGCATAAAAAGTATGATTTAAGGTCTAGAAATAGATCTAGAGTGTAGGATAATGAAGGTGAACAACAAGATTCTATTCCTCCTCCAATGGTGACTCCACAACAAAAGGACCCTATAAAACAAGTCAGTGATGGGAAGCAACTTGTAAAGTCAGTTAATAGAACAGATGTGAAACAGGGTGAACCTTCCCAACAAAAATCAGTTGATATTAATATTTTGGAGAGAGTTGTTCTTGTACCCGAACAAGCAAAAAATTCAAGAAAGAGTGACGAAGAACCTGAAAAGAATGTTAAACAAAATCATCATTTTAGTTTGACAAAAGAGTTGGATAAGGTAAAAAATTAAGGTAACTCTTCTATAATTAGCTAAAATACCAGCCTACAAGAAAGAAATTTCATAATATATTAATCTCACACATATTGAAGATATAAGTGACACTGTGAACTTACAAGAAGAGAAGCCAGTGGTCACCTTTGGTCCTCATGTAGAAGAAGTAGACCCTTCGTTCCACCATTCTATATTTCTCTGTTGCTTCATGATTTTACTCTCCATAATTGTATGCTGAACTCAAGAGCATCCCATAATATCATGCCATTGTCTGTTATGAAAGAATTAAACTTGTAGATTACCAAACCTTATAGGGATATGTATTCATTTGATTCCAAAATGGTGAAATGTGTTGGGTTAATTAAATATGTAGTAGTTTCTTTAGCACAAATTCCAGCAAAGAGTATAGTCATGGATGTAGTTGTTGTTGACATTCCAACCAGGTTTGGAATGCTCCTGTCAAGATCTTGGGGAGCAAAGTTGGGAGGTATTCTAAAATTTGATTTCACTTATGCTATCATTCCCATTTTCAATGGGGAAGAAAGGAGTTTGTACAGGGAAACAAGGTTCGTGAAGACCACTACCAAGAAAGATGCAAGAAATTCCCCTATTTATAGTTGAGAAACATAATATCTTTCACATTTCATGCTCCTTGAAGATGTAGAATTAGCTTAAGACATAGGGAATCAGCTCTCTTTAGTAGTGGTAAATAATGAGCTGCACTCAAAAAAGGTTTGGAAATGCTACTTTGATGGTGCCTACTCCAAGGAAGGCACAATAGTTGGATTCTTGTTGATATCACCAGAAGGTAACCTCATGCATTTTCCTTTTAAACTATAATTTTATTCAACAAAAAATGTGGCTGAGTATGAGGCCTTAATCTTAAGCCTTCAAGTTGCTAAGCAGATGGGAGTTCAATGTATTTCAATTTTTGGGGACTATGAATTGATAATAAGGCAGATTAAAAATCCATTTCAAACCAATCATCCAGACTAAGATCATATAGGAATGAATTTTTGGATCTGATAGAAAACTATTTTGAAGCCTTCAATCTTTATTTTATTCTGAGGGAGGAGAATCGATTGACAGATTCTTTAGCAGTTGCAGCTAGCACTTTCAAGCCTCCAATAAATCCAAGGCTAAGGTATGAAATCGAAATTAGACATAGACATTCTATCCCTGAAAATGTGAAACATTGGCAGGTGTTTGAAGATGATGAACAGATAAATCAGTTCCTGAAAATGATTGGAAACTTCGAAGATGCTGAGATAGATCAAGAAGAGGAACAAACATGGCACAAAGCAGAGATAAGAAACCTTAATCAGTCAATATGTGATCAAAATAGTATCCAATTGAAATATAATGTGCTCCCTAAAGGTTTGGTTCCCCTTGAAAGATTATTTGATTCTAATGATGTTGATGTTGATTCAAAGAAAACACATCGAGAATAAGATATGGAAGAGTGTAATTTGGGAACTTAGCAGGAGCCAAAAATGGTGAAGTTATTCAAGGGTGTTCCCAAAAATTATAAAGAAAGATACATTGATCCTTTTAATAAGTATATGGATGTGTTTGCTTGGTCATATGAAGGCTTGAAAACGTATGATAAAAGCATAATACAACATTAGATCCATTGAAAGAAGGAATTAAACCACACAGACAAAATATCAGATAGATTAATCCATTACTGTTAGCTCCTATTGAGAAGGAAGTGAAAAAATTACTGCAAGAAAAAATCATAGTCCCTCTCAGATATTCGAATTGGGTTTCTAATCTGATTCGTGTCAGGAAGAGAAATGGAGAGATAAGATTGTGTGTGGATTTTAGGAATTTGAACAGAGAATCTCTAAAGGATAATTATCCTTTACCTCAAATGGACTATGTCTTACAGAAGGTGACATGAGCTTACAAGATGTCTATGGTTGATGGATTCTCTGGATATAATCAAGTGGAAGTGGATCAGGAGGATCAGAACAAGACACCTTTCACAACCCCTTGGGGCACCTTCATGTATGCAAGGATGCCATTTGGTCTTATGAATGCAAGTGCAACTTTTCAGAGGGCCATGGACATAGCATTTGTGGGAGACAAATATGTGGTTATATATTTGGATGATGTAACTTTTTTTTAGGATCATATGACGAGCACCTGGAACATTTGCAAAGGACTTTCAAAAAGTGCAGGCAATATGGTTTGTCAGTAAATCCAAAAAAATATTTTTTCATCTTGGAGGAAGGTAAATTATTGAGGTGAAATAGTTTCAAAACAAGGGGTAAATATTGATCCAACAAGGGTGGAGGAAATTCAGAGCATTCCTTTACCCAGAATAAAGAAATATATTCAGATATTTTTGGGAAAAAATAAACTTTTTGAGAATATTTGTACCAAATTATGCTGAGATTGTGAGAAATATAGAGGGCATGTTGAAGAAAAATGCAGAAGTGAGGTGGGATAAAGAAGCAAGAGAAGCATTTGCCAGAATAAAAGAAGAACTCCAAGAAGATCTTGTTTTAATAAGTCCTGATTACCAAAAGGTATTTCAAATATTTTCATTTTTTTCCCCCACTACTATCGCTGATGTGTTACTGCAGAAAAATGAGGATAGTAAGGAGAAGTCAGTGGCATTCTTCAACAAATTTCTCAGAGATGTTGAGCTCAAATATAAAATTTTGGAGAAACAAGTGTACGCATTGGTTAAAGCACTCAAATACTTCAGGACTTATGTGTTACAATCCAAAATAACCACTTATGTACCTAATTCTGATGTCAAGGACGTGTTGGTTCAAAGAGATGTTGAAGGAAAAAGAGGGAAATGGATAGCTAAAATCCAATATTATGATTTTGACATTAAACCCACCAAGTTAATCAAAGGGAAGGGTTTAGAAAATTTGCTAACAGAAACAAATTTTCAAGCATTGGGAATTAATCTCTAGGCACCAGTGGATGGATCTGGCAATGAAGAAGGCCAGAATAAGCCAAAAACAGGTATTCAATAAGAATTTTTGTGTTCAGATTGGTATAAAGATGTTGTTCATTATGTGTGTTTCTTGTCTTTTCCATCTTCACTGAACAGAAATATAGAGTTGTCAAGCTTAAATCTCAGGCATATGTCATAGCAGAAGAAAGTTGTACTGGAAAGATCCTGCTGGTATTTTGTTGTTGTGTTTAACTGAAGGTGAATCCATTGAGGTTATCAAGGAATATCATGAAATTCTATGTGAAGGACACTATAGTTGCAAGGTCACATCACATAAAATCCTCAAGTTAGGTTTTTATTGGCTTACATTGTTTGCTGATGTATACAAGCTGGTCAAAAGTTGTCAAAAGTGTCAATTGTTTGCTACATTTCCTCTCATTCCAATATTCATAGAAGAGACTTTCAGGTAGTGGGGACTGGAATTTATTGGAGAGATAAATCCACCATCAAGTGAGCAGCTAAAATGGATTCTAACTGCTACTAATTACTTCACAAAGTGGGTTTAAGCAATCCCCACCAAGAAACAAAATGACCAAGTGGTGATGAATTTTATGGAGGGGAACATCTTCAATAGGTTTGGTTGTCTAGTCAAGATTGTAACTGATAATTCTCAGGTATTTAATTATGCTCGATTCCTTAATTTCAGTTAAACATATGATGTAATTTTTTCACACTCCACAACCTACCATCCACAAGGGAGTGGATTAGCAGAGTCTTCAAACAAGACATTCGTAAGGATTCTGAAGAAGACAATCACTGAAAATCAGAAAGACAAGGATTCAAATTTGAATTTTTCTCTTTGGACAGTACGAGTAACCACCAGGAGGTTTACTGGAAAGTCACCCTATGAATTGGTTTATGGAACTCAGGCACTATTTCATACTCAGTTGGTCAAACCAGTGATTGCTTTCCTTCAAGAAGCTCAAGAAGAACCTAATGCTCTAGTGAGAAGATTGAACAAACTGATTGAATTAAGTGAAGACAGGAAAAAAATTTAGATATAACTTTATTTCTTATCAGGCAAATATGAAGTCCATATTTGACATAAAAGAAAAATAAATCCTCTTCCAAGCAGGAGATTTAGTACTAAGATGGGACACCTGAAGGGCGGATAAAGGAAAGCATGGAAAGTTTGACCCTCTCTGGTGTGGTCCATACAGAATTTCTGAAGCCAGACCAAACAATACTTTCATGCTAGAAGATTTAGATCGAGAATCTCTGTAGCTGCCTGTGAATGGGCAGTATCTGAAGCACTATTTCCAACACTAAAGTTCAACATTTAACCATTGTAAATACCGGATTGCTCATTGTTCGTATTTCACCAAGCAATATTTTACTCCATGCCCAATGAATAAGGCACTAATCTACGGTTCTTAGAGCTTTCATGGAAAAAAACACTATCCCCAAGTGGAGCCAGATGTTGTGGCTCATTTTCATTTACTTTTTAAATATTTCTCAAAACACCAAAAAAGAATAAATGTTAGAAAATGTAAAATTTTTATATGTCGAAAAATAATTTTGATTTATATTTTGGTGTATTAACATTATGTGCAGAGATGTGAAGGTGGGTTGAGTCAGGCTTATTCGCGTGAAAAACAGTTCAAGAGTTGGGTTGATTTATGCATTCAAAGCATTACACACACGTCAGGGTCGAGTCGTGCTTATTCACGGGCTCAAGAGAGACTAGTAATATAGAATACCAAATAAGTTCAAGAGGGTTACAACATGGATAAAAACAAATTAATTTCCTAAAGGTAGAGAAATGGTGTATTTTTGTAATGTTCCTTTTTCAGAAACATTGTCAATCGACAAAGAAAATCTATTCCAGATATGGATTGTAGGGGAATTTACTGGATTTGTCACCTTTGAACAAAGGATGAGCTCTAGAGGCTACCTGGCCCACTAGAAGACTCTATCTATAGAGTGTTGTCAAGGGACAATATCCCCAAGAGGGAAACACAACAAGATTGGGAATCTCTTAAGATAACCCCAACATTGTAGCTACAGCAATAAAAAATACATAAAATGGAAAATAGAAGTGATTCATATACACATGGAATGCCGAAGAATCCAATGGCCATCATATTATAACATAGCAACATAAAATATACAACTTATTGAGGAAACGATCACTCAAGTAAGGCACAACAAGCCTCAAGAAAACTGTACAAGGAAACATGAGAAACATTGCTGCATAAAGAAGCCCTAGGCCATGACTACGCAGTTATAGAGAGGAACTACTACATAAATAATTAAAATACAATGATATGAAAATTTAGGCTCAAATAAAGAAGGGGGAGCAAGATCTCAACCCCTGAAAATACATAACATCAATCCTTTAAGAGGATTGGCTGAGATCTATACAAAAATGCTATAATACAGAAATGTCGGAGTTGCAGTAGCAGCTGCAACTCAAAAGCTGGAAATACATGGAGAAGGCTGAAATATCTGCAACAAATGAAGAACCCTCCTCCTATGGAAATGTTAAGTGAAAGGTTGATCCTTTCACCCAAGACTTCTCCTTCAAGTGACTGTCAATCCCTCACAGCAAATGGTCACCAAGAAGAACATTGTCTAAGAGAGGGACTATGCTGCTGATGATGGAATTTGGTTGGCCTGATGCCAAATATGGTGGGATATTCTCAAGAACCACCTTTTCTGATCTCCCAATGGATGGAACCTCTCTCCACTGAAAAACTAGCTCTAGATGGTGTGTGGGAACCTCCCCAGCAACACCTAGCAACACTGCACAATTTCTGCTGTAGAAAATGTGTTGATGTAGATGGCTGAAGCTATGGCCTGAATGCCTGAATATGGGGAATTGATTTCAATCCTTCAAGAGCTCCTCAAGAAGGAGAGGAATTCCTAAACAAGACTCTCTCATGCCCAAAGGCACTACAGCTCTGATGAACAGCAAGAGGCAGCAACAAGTCTTCAAGACTCGAATGTAAAATGATCAAAGATAATCTCAATGGCTGACATGCTCCTCTTTTAAACAATTTAGCCTTCCCTCCATGGGCCCTACTTCGAATTAGGGTTTCCTTCCTCTAGAAGCTTCCCTCCTATGTTGTCCCACTTAGTGCTTTCCAGCTCATGCCAACCCAGTTTGACTTGGTCAACCTTGACCAAACCTTTATGAAAAAACCTCCTTTCACACATGGAGATGTGAAATCCAGCTCCAAATATGATCCTCTTTCATACTTAGAGGATTTTTATTCTCTAATATTGCAAATAATGGGTCCCCTACCCATTTTATTCATCTCCTATATAAAATTAACAAAAATTAATGTTCCATAAAAATTTGGAACATTACAGTCCTCCCCTCTCAAAATATTGCTTGCCCTCAAGAAATTGCAAGGATGAACTGAGTTTCTTTCTACCCTTCCTCCTGTAGCATCCTTATGTGATGATCTCCTCAAGAAAAGGATGCCATATCAGCAATCAAGTCTCCAAATTATCCCTCCAACATATGCAATCTAGCCTTGGGGTGAACATTCCCAAAATAGCTATCATGTAGAAACAAATATCCATGAAGGAACAAAGAGTTTTCTAAGGGCCTCCTTGAGGCATTATATCTGATATATAATGGGACTTATCATCCCCATATGAATCTCTCATCCCCAAGCCATCAATCACAAAAAAATAAGCTGCCTCCCAACAAGGCAACTCATGGAAAATCTCCCTCCACCTTGAGCTCCCGAAGTGAAGGTGGGCTGAAAATCTGATCAAGGCAAGCACTATAACTTGCCCCATGATTTCCTCTTCTCCACTTATGACAAGTTTGGAGTGTATGCTGATCCTAGGCTATAAAATTATTTCCCTCAAGTGGCAAAATGAAGAGAAATCCTTCAAGGATTTCTCCTCCAACAATGATAATCCGGCTGGCCCAAGACATGTCATCTATGATGAATAGGAAAATATCACCATAGAATGCCCCCGTGACATGTTTGTTTTAGGTTATGCCATGTTCATAAAAATGAAAACAATGCCTCATAGGGTCACAATGCAACCTCATCCAGTGCAGCTGCAGAAAATAACATGGCAAGTAGTGTACAACAAATATCACATATAGTACTAAATAGTAAATAGATGAGTGAATCAAAAAAACCTGCCCATATACATACAATGGATGGATAAAACTATCAAGCTCATGGCTCACCCCACAAGTAAGCAAATATGTGGCTGTAGCCATGCCTCCTCTCATGTTCCCCTTAGAATATGTATTGCAGAAAATATGGGAGTTCTTCCTCATCAAGGACACATTCATCCCATGTGTCTCTCCTCTGATCATGTCCTCCATTGAGATAACAACAATATCAGCCAAGGAGACCATACTCAACAATAAAATTAGGTAATTACTAAAGGTTTCATGTTGTGCAAATATGTACCAACAGTCTCCCAAGTGGTCACATCGCAGTTTCCCAAACTGTTGCTTTGAGAAATGATATGGAAAGTTGTTTTTCAACTTATGAATAACAATGTATGTTCTTACATCTGATAATGCATGGTAAGTGGCTGAATATACATGCTGAAAATACATGGAAGGTAACACTTTCCCAAGGCCATATAAAATATGGCTATCTCCATCACATGGTATGGCCCAATTTGGCTCATGGAGCAACCTGAAAAATATGCCCCTTGGAGGGCCCATGCACTGCAACAAAATGATAAGATTATGTAAATCAGAAAATGTACACACAAGACTCTTACCATAGGCTATAAGTGAGATGATATATGGATCTATGCATGTGATCCTCCTCCCAAATGACAACGCTGTGAGCTCATGCAAAAAGGCTCTTGCCCATGCCAATCTTTGTTCCTTGACATGCTCCTTGTCAAGAACAACTCTGGTGATGCTGCTGCAAATATGAAGCTTCTCCCAAGAGGGAAATGCCTCCCAATCAAACCCAGCTAAGGAGTGATTCCCTTGCACTATGAGAGTGCCCTCCTCTACTCCTGCAACACCATTAATCATATGAGAGAAAATTTTCTTGTGCTCTCTCCCATCAATCCCAAGCAACTCAAGTGCTTGCTGCATCCTCATGCTTACACCATGTACCTCAAATGATGAAGGTATCATGACTGATATATATATATTCTCCAAATATCCCTTCTCCTATCTGCTCAATGATGTAAACATCCTGCCATTTCTTCTCCATTATTTTGGTACTCCTCCCATGAGGGCTACCATCTTCCCAAACCAATTCTTGCTCCTTGCATTTCATGAGAGTTCGAAATGCAGCTCCTTGAAGACCTCTTAGGAAAGGCCTCTCTACCATGACTATGTTGGACCTATGAAGATCCAAATGTGATGGAGGTGATGTCTCTTCTCCACCCATGTTCAACAGTGCTGCTAATCCCTTCAATGGTGTAACAACTGTCTCTTCCTCCGATTCACAATTTGTTTCATGATTCTCCATGGAGGTGTCATGGTTCACTTCATCCTCCAAAAGTTCACATTCCCACCTCAAAGGCTGAATGCAACTCATCAAATATGTATGAGGATGAGGGTTCATCTTCTCCTTGAACCCTTTGCACAGTGTATTGCAATCATGAGGCCCTAAAGTGGCCATGTCAATTGATCCTTGGATCTCTCCATATGAAATTCCACCATCCTTAAGATTAAGTGCTGAAGTAAAATGTGGAACTTTGCTCATACCTTGGTGGATCTTGGGACCTTCTTGTGTGGTTGCAATGGCTTTTCCTCCAATGGCTTCTTCATCCATAGATTTTGAAGGTTTCTCCTCCAAAGCTGTAGCAGCGTTGGTACAATCCTCCTCCCATGGTGTTGTGAGCTTCTCTTCCTTCGTTATTTCTCCATCAAAGGTTTGGATCAACCTTTGAGAAAATACTGCAAAAGAACTCACCCTTGAATGGACCAAGGTTTTGAACCACAAAATAGAGGTTTCTTCCTCTATGTGCAGTGCTTCCATCTCCACTACTTCTTTCTCTTCCACTGGATGCAGCAATAAAATTGCCTCCAGCTTATTCTCCCAAGCTCTAGCTGAAGTAACCCCATCAAATGTAGACAATAGAAGCCTATTGCCTCTGATTTCTCCTTTTCCACAGGGCCTTCTCTCCTCCATCTGCTGAATAAATTGTGGGAACGTTGTAGCTCCCCTGAATGCTGCAGAATGGGGTTTATAGTCACCCAGGTTTATAGTCTGAAAATCCAAGCATCTCCCATGTTGGTCTGCAAGAGAATAGGAAGTGCATGGACCTTCCTCTTCTCCCATTTTATTCTCCTCCTGCTCAAGGAGGCTCTTCTTTATTCCAAAAATATATGATCTCGGGCTCATCTTCTTCATTATTCTCCTCTAAAAATGAACTCACAGGCTATGCCAAGTTCGATGCTCTAATACCACTGTAATGTTCCTTTTTCAGAAACATTGTCAATCGAAAAAGAAAATCTATTCCAGAGATTGATTGTAGGGGCATTTACTGGATTTGTCACCTTTGAACAAAGGATGAGCTATAGAGGCTACCTGGCCCACTAGCAAACTCTGTTTATAGAGTGTTGTCAAGGGACAATATCCCTAAGAGGGAAACACAACAAGATTGGGAATCTCTTAAGATAACCCCAACATTGCAGCTACAACAATAACAAATACATCAAATGGAAAATAACAGTGATTCATATACACATTTAATGCCGAAGAATCCAATGGCCATCATATTATAACATAGCAACATAAAATAAACAACTTCTTGATGAAATGATCACTCAAGTAAGGCACAACAAGCCTCAAGAAAACTGTACAAGGAAATTTCAAAAACACCGTCGGATATATCAAGCCCCCTGGGCCATAACTCCATAGTTATTGCTGAGCCTCAAATTGTGCTTTTCATCTTACTTTACCTCATTTTCCTTTGTCCATTGCTATTCCAGACCCAATTGATCAATGAATTTAGTTAAAATTACTTTTAGAATGATTAACATGACTGACTTGCTAAGTTTTATGATTTTTGTCATTGTAATGCATTTTGACCGGAACTAGCTGCAGAATGCAGACATTCCATAGCTAACCGGTGATTCTGCAGCTATCTTCACGTTTGAGTATGTTCCAGGTGGCCTCTCAAGAAAAACCGCATATGGGCATATTCCACGTCATGTCTACATGGTTCGTTGCTCACCATGAAGGAAGAAACGAATTCTGGGTATGGTTTTGGAACGTGGGAACACATTTAGGAAGGCAGACTTCTATTAGGACTATCTTAATCCAGATGTCTTTTTCCTTTTTACGCAGCCACTTCAAGAGTCCTAATGTGATTCCGATAAGGAAAGACAATGTTCCTGAAATTGTTGCAAGTCTTGTTATGTGCATTTGTTATATAAACACTTGGGAAACCGAGAGCTAGGCTAGATTTTGTTCTAGATTTTGCTTAGAATCTGTGCTACATTTCTGAAGACGCAGAGTGATCTGTTCAAGTTATTTCACTTTTAATGAAGCAGACAGTGTTGTTTTGAAAGCGTTGATTTGATTTGGAGTTATATTCCGTCAGGTGGTAGAGGGCCCCTGCCTCTTGCACGGATTTATTTGCGTAATTTAGATAAGTACTCTAGCTGCCTTTACGTTTCTGAAGTTGAATTTGTAGTTGTTTTTATTAGCTACTATAGTTATACTCATTCTAACTCTTCCACAAGAAGAAGCTCTTCCAAAAGATTATAATGATGAATGGGAAATGGCTATAGTATTGTAGGATTAGAAGTTGAATTTGTAGTTGTTTTAATTAGCTACTGTAGTTATACTCATTCTAACTCTTCCACAAGAAGAAGCTCTTCCAAAAGATTATAATGATGAATGGGAAATGGCTATAGTATTGTAGGATTTAATTGTAATTTTTGTTGTTCACTATCACAGTTACACTTGTTCTAACACTCTTCCACAAGAAGAAACTCTTCCAAGAAATTCTTAAGGTGACCAAGGCATGACCGTGATAATGAATGTTTTAGTTGTGTGTTTGCACTAAGTACCATTGCTGTTCTTGCTCTTAAACGCTTGTCCAAAATATCATAATGATGAGTGGGAGATGGCTATGATATCTTAGTTTTTCATTGCTTTCAGTCTTTATGTTTGCATTTGCACTCAATTACACAATCAGGATTGTTCTAAAAACTCTTCCAAAAGAAGGAACTCTTCCAAAATACCAATCATGATAGACAAACAGACTATATAATTCCATAGAATAATGCATGATAGCTTAGTTAGGATGCTCCGGAGTTTAATTGCATTTAACTCATGTTCAGTTATTTTGTTTTGAGTTTGATGATGACTTGTAGTTCAGTATTGTTTTAGATTAGTGACATGTTAAGTTCATTCTTAGCTTAACTCATTACATTTGCACTCCACATTCAGATTGTCATTCACTGCACATTAGATTACTTCAGTTGTTAAGATTAACAAAAAAACCTTCATTATTTACAAACCTCTTCTTGTTCTAAAATCCATAATTGATCTATAACCATATGAACAGAAGACAATATCATTTTAAGGCCTGAAGTACCTCTGCAATTTCCTTATCATTTCATAAACAGAGCCCTCCCTCAAAAGACTACTTTGAAAAGAAATCAATAACTCTTGAGTAAGGTTTTGTGACATTCAATTAAATTGCAGAATAGAGTTAGGAACTAGTCCTAGAATAGAAGATCTTATGATGATATCAATGTTTTATTCCAAACATACTTCAACAAATCTCTAATCAAGGATGAAATGTTGCATCATTATAAATTAGTTGTTTAAACTGTTTAGTTAGGAAGATTTGCATACTTAGTTGACCATGTTTCAAGCTCTCTCTCAAATGCCTTTGATGAAAGAATTTGACAAGTTTAGTTTGTGTTTTGAATCATTTGCTTAAAAGTCATTATCAAGCTTTGCTTTTGCTTAGTCATAGTTTAGATTTGATTCTGTTTTTAGTATTGCATTTGCATTTAGACTTCACTCTGTTTTTAATCACCAGCTCCTTTCCATTAGCTTTCTAGTCATCTTTCTTGTGAACATAAAACCACAAAAGACCAAAAACATCATAAATCATCACAAAAGACCAAAAACATCACAAAACACTACACACAACGCATTAAGAAACAAACACCTAGGTACATACAGTACACTTCACTTCAGCAGTTTACCAACCCTGGTTGACAATTAAATGAGCTCAATTTAGAAGACTAGATTGAGACCAAACATTTTGGCGCCGTTGCCGGGGAAGTGAAAACTAGGTAACCTTTGTTTCTTAGCATCCAAAAACAATTTTATGCGTAGGGAGAGAGATTCAAGGGGAAGATTTATAAGCAGCAGAGGCAGAAGTTTGATTTCTAGAACACCACTTGTTTCATCTAGATCCAGAGCTAGTACACCTTCAACTCATACCCATATTCCATCCTCTCTTGATCCTGGACTTCTAGAAGATCTAAGGTCAACTATTCCATTAGAGAAACCTTCCACTTCATCCACTGAACCTGCCATAGAAGAAGATCTAAAAACTCCTGTTAGGGACACAAACCTTTCTACTTCTACAGGAGAGTCAACCATGGCAGAAGAAGGAGGAGGAGGAGTTTTTAATGGAGAAAACACACTATTTGGAGGTAGAGGTAGAGGTAGAGGAGAAGGAGGTAGAGGTGCAAATGGAGGAAGAGGTAGAATAGGAATTTCTTTTGGGTTCCCTATAATTGATGAAGAAACCAATACAACCATGAAAAACATTTCACCCTCTGTCCTTCCAAACTTCTATGGACTTAAAACTGAAGATCCCGAAACTTTCTTATTCGAATTTGAAGTACTATGTAGAACTTATGACTACTTACAAGATGCTCAAAAACTGAAATTATTTCCTTCAACTTTGAAGGGAGCAGCATTGAAGTGGTTTATGAGTCTAATCAGTAGTTCTATTAGAACATGGGAAGATATGAAACAAGCATTTCTAGAGAGATACTTGGATTATTGTATGCTGGTTAGTCATAAGGAAGAAGTGTTCAAGATGTTACAAAAAGAAGATGAAAACTTAGAAGCTTTGTTGGAAAGATTTAATTACAACATCAAAAGGGCGAAAATGGAAAACCTAGATCAAGACACCTTAAAAGCCCTTTTGTTGAAAACAATTAGGGATGAATGGTTGGATATCCTTAACATGATGGGAAAAGGGGATATATCAGAACTTACATTACATGAAATATCGGAGTTATGTATTAACCTTTCAAGAGGGAAATCTAAAACTGTCAAAGGTCCAAGAGATCCCGCTCTTGCAAGGGCAAGTAAATCTGCTTCTGGGACAGTAAGTAGATCAGAAATTGGACACATGCTTGATGATTTTAAGTCTGACATCTTAGGGAGTCTTAGTGAACAAATAGACACCCTCAAGATACAAAACAAGAAAAAGGTTGAATCTGATGCCTTGGCAATCTTTTGTCCCAAATGTAGAAAGAAACATGCCTTGAGAGAGTGTCCTTTGGATGTAAAAGTTGTAGAAACCTGTGTTATTTGTTCTAAGAAACATGAGACCAAGAATTGTCCTTCTCTTCCTGGTCTCAAGGCTGTTTTTCAAGAAGAAACTCCTACAGACTCCACAGAATCTCTTAACTTTGTATCTAGAAGACCTTGGCAGGGACCCCAGACACAAGGATTCCATGATCAAATGTATAATCAACCTCCACCTTGGAATTCTTGGCAGCAACCTTGGCCCCAATTTCAAAATAAATCTCAATCTTGGGCACAAGGAACACAAAGTCCCTATGGAAGATACTCTCCATACTATCAGTATCCACCATCCTATCCACCATACCCACATTTTTATCCTCAAAATCCTCAACAAAATTTTCCTCAAAATATTCAACAAAATCCTCAACAACATCATCAAAACCAACCACATCAAAATCCACCACTTTCATTACCCTTCCCTCAAAAATCAAATCAATTGCCTGCTCAACCCATACCAAACCCAAATAATAAGAACCCTTAGAATACATACATGATAGAAGGCCAACAATTTCCAACTTATTTAATCACTCCTTTAGACCTTAGTGATGTTCAACTGAGGTCTGGAAGAATACTTGAAAAGAGGAAACCTTCTGTGATCATACAAGAACAAGATAATTCCGAGGAAGACTCCCTACGGGTGAATAAAAGTCTTGAGGAAGACACATCCTTTCAAGACCCACACATTGAAAAACTAAAACAAAAAGATCCAATAAATCCAACTCCCGTATTAGAGCAACCATCCACATCTACTTCTATACCTCCCTTTCCGGAAAGATTACAAATTGATAGAGGTGTAGAAAAACAAATCATGGTGCCTAATTATGATTTCTTAGATGAATTGAGAAATGTTTGTATTAAAATTCCATTATTGCAAGCCATCAAGGAAATCCCAATTTTAGCCAAAACAATAAAGGAGTTGAGTATGAAAACAACAAGAAAAAGAATAAGAGAAAAAAATAAAATTCAACTGGTAGGACAAATAGCAGACATTATGATGGGAAAGATTGCTATTCCAAAGTATCTTGACCCAGGAAATCCAGTTGTCAAAATTCACATCAATGGATAGAGGATGAAGAAGATTTACAACCACTCTTCACAATTTCAGAAATTAGTGAAGATAATCAAATTCTGAATACTCTAGAAAACTTTGAATCCTCTCCGTAACACAAATATGAATCATTTCAAGAGGGATCCAATATTGAGTTTTTGTCATCTAGGCAGATGTCTCTTCATTCTATGGACAAATTTGGCAGCTCTACAAGTGAAATTTTTCCAGGCAAAACTTTGAACATAAACAAGAACCTAGAAAAATCTCAACAAGAAGAGTTAGTCAAAGTATTACAGAGACATTCTTCTGCATATGCATGGGAATACACCGACATGAAAGGGATAAGTCCCAAGACTTGTACTCATCACATCTATATAGAGGAAAATTGCAAACCAATCAGACAGCCTCAAAGACGGATGAATCCAAATCTTAGGGAAATTGTTAAAGAGGAATTGCAAAAATTGTTAAATGTTAATTTCATCTATCCTATTTTAGATAGTCAGTGGGTTTCTCCTTTGGTAATTGTGCCAAAGAAAAATGGAAAATGGAGGGTATGTGTTGACTACCGAGAACTGAATAAAGCTACTCTTAAAGACCATTTTCCTTTACCTTTCATAGATCAAGTATTAGATACATTAGCTGGCAAAAGTACTTTTCATTCCTGGATGGATTTAGTGGTTACAATCAAATCCAAGTAGCACTTGAAGACCAAGATAAAACCACATTTACTTGTCCTTGGGGTACCTATGCCTACCGAGTATTGCCATTTGGATTGTGCAATGCACCTGCAACATTCCAAAGGGCAGTATTAGGAATTTTTTCTGATCTGATACATGACTGTGTAGGGGTGTACATGGATGATTTTACAGTTTATGGGGATACATTTGAAGAGGCTTTAGAAAACTTGGAAAAGGTCTTAAAAAGATGTCAAGAAGCAAACCTTTCTCTTAGTCATGAAAAATGTTTTATGATGTTCACTGAAGGTATTGTTTTAGGACACCACATTTCAGGGGATGGGATTAGAGTTGATGAAGCGAAAGTTGAAGTTATTTCTAACCTATCCATTCCAAGTTGTCAAAGAGATGTTAGAAGTTTTCTAGGATTTACAGGGTATTATCGGAGATTTATAGAAAACTTCACCAAAATAGCATCTCCTCTCTTCAAATTACTCACCAAAGATTGTGGATTTAAGTGGACTTCTGATTGCCAGTTAGCTTTTGAAACCCTGAAAACCAAAATTTCTGAAACACCTATATTAAGGGGACCTAACTGGAAGTTACCTTTTCATATCTCGACAGATGCTTCCGATACAGCTCTAGGAGCAGTATTGGGACAAAAAGATTTAATTCCCTATGACATCTATTATATCAGTAAAAATTTGACTCCTGCAGAGTTAAACTATACTGTAACTGAAAAAGAGTTTTTAGCTGTTGTTCATGCCATAAACAAATTTAGACACTATATAACAGGCTATGAAACTTTTATTCACACTGATCATTCTACAATTAGATACTTAATGAATAAATCAATCACTAATGGCAGAGTTATAAGATGGTTGTTATTATTGCAAGAATTCAACATTACTATTCTAGATAGGCCTGGAAAACAAAACACTGTGGCTGATTTCCTGTCTAGAATTCAAAATATCAAAGATGACACTCCGGTTGAAGATCAATTTCTTGATGAATATCTTTTTGCAATCTCTACTCAAACTCCATGGTTTGCTGATATTGCCAATTATTTAGTTTCAGGAAAATTTCCTTCAATTATGAATGCAAGGGATAAAAGAAAAATCATTAATGATAGTGCAAGATATTCATGGGTCGCTAATAAGTTGTACAAGACAGGTTCAGATTTGATCATTAGAAGGTGTGTTCGTGAAGATGAGATGCCTGAAATTCTCAAGGCATGTCATGATGAACCTTGTGGCGGACACTTTGCAGATAAGAGGACAGCCTATAAGATCCTTAATTTAGGATATTATTGGCCATCTTTGTTTAAAGATGCAAGGGAGTATGTCAAAAGGTGTAGTTGCCAAAGGGTAGGGAAACCTTCTCCTTCAGGTGAGATGCCATTACAACCTCAGGTACACATTGAACCTTTTGAAAAATGGGCTTTGGATTTTGTAGGACCTATTAGTCCTCCATCAAGACAAAAGAAATATATCTTAGTTTGCACTGATTATGTTACTAAATGGGTAGAAGCTAAACCATTACTTGTTGCTAATGAATCATCTGTAGTTACTTTTCTTTTTGAGGATATTTTTACTCGTTTTGGTGTCCCAAGGGAAATTGTTACAGATCAAGGAGCTCAATTTACATCAAGGCTAATGGAGCAAATGATGGAGAAGTACAAAATCAGACATAGAACATCTACTCCTTATCATCCACAAGCAAATGGTCAAGTGGAATCCACTAATAAAGTCATTGAAGGAATCCTAACAAAGACTGTTCATCTACATAGAAGAGATTGGGTAGATAGGCTTCCTGAAGCCTTGTGGGCCTATAGAACTACATGGAAAAACACAACAGGCCATACTCCTTATGAGCTTGTTTATGGAAAGCAAGTTTTGTTTCCCATAGAGTTCCAAATTCAAACCTTCAAGATGGCAGTTCAGCTAGGACTTGATCTAACGGAGGCACAAAAGCATAGACTGGAGCAAATTAATGAATTGAATGAGATCAGACAAGATGCAGTTCAGAAAACAAGTCTAGTCCAACAGCAAAGGGCTAGATGGCATGACAAGTACATCAAGGAGAAGAAATTTAAAGAAGGTGACTGGGCTCTCTTGTTTGATTCAAAATTCAAGGATTTTCAAGGTAAATTTCAGACACATTGGCTTGGGCCATATGAAGTTGTTGAAATTTTTGATAATGGGGCAGTAAAAATCAGAACTATAGATGAAGAAGAGGTCACTTTTCTTGTGAATGGTCATAGATTGAAGCTATATCACAAACCACTCTCAAAAGAAGAATTTGTCAAGAAGTTCCAAGAAAGCAGTGATGTGAAGTTAATGAAGAAGAATCTCTCTTCTTCATCAACTTGATTAAATTTTCTGAAGCATTTCTCTTTGAAAAATAAAAAAAATAAAAAAAATAAAAATAAAGGTATAAACATGAAAACTAATCATTGATTGGCATGTCTATACAGAAAATATAGGGTGAAAATCAGAGTCTCTCTGACACTCTAACTTTTCCATTTTGTTTTTACAAGCAGCTATTACAAAATCATAAGTTCAGATCCATAATGCTTATGATCCATCTCATTTCATTTCATTTCCATTCACTTATCCATCCATACTCCATTTCATTCATTCATTCATATTCTACTTCATTCCATATTTCATTCATCTCATTCCATACTCCATCCATCTCATTTTCATGTCAAAATTTAAAGTTTGATATCTTGCTGTAAATGAATCGTCTGTGTCATAGATTACGAAGCCACAGGGGTTGTGCCAGGTCATATTTCTCGTGAATAAATTCATTTTTCATCATCCCTTCATACATATCATGTCTCATCACTTTGTCTATTTCATTGTATACATGGCTTTCACCTATATTCCAGCTTAACATCATTTCATGATCAAAATGTGCTCCCAATTGCGATTCTGTGACTTAACGGACATTCTGCGGTGATCAGCCTTTCATATTCTTGGGACATTCGCGTTACAAATCTGAAACATTCAGCTCGGACTTATTAATTACAACAAAATGTGATCAAGTTATTCCATGAATCAAAAGCATCAGAAAGATTGAAGATATGCAGGTGAACAAGAAAGACAAAGACTACAAAAATCGATGACGGAGGTAACAAGTTTAGATTATAATGGCATTTCATAAAGTTTAGCATAGTTTTAGTTATGAATTGTTCGAAAAGGTTGTTTTAATTATTTTTATTGATCATGACCAATAAACCCTCCACAAACTTTGGATTAAAATCTCTCATTTCAAATTCCATACCCGACATCATTTAAGCGGTTCAAATGGCCGAAGTGTTTGAATTTTTCACGTAACCCAACCAAATCATTCAATGATGATTCTCTTTTCCCTTGTAAAAATCTCCGCCATCTTTTCAATCATTAATTCGTTTCCTCCACCTCACTCCATTACCTCATTCCGTGACTACTTCCATCACTCCATTCTGTAGCCGGCACTTCATTCCGCAAATAGAGATATCCTTATTACCGAGAGCAGAAAAAAAGGGTATATCAGTTTGAATATCAAAGCACTATCACCGTGGGCAGATATTGAGCATTATCACTGTAAACGCATAGGTATAGCAGTGAAGAATTTGAAGTCATTTGTCACCGGGAGACAGAGGTATAGCAGTGAAGAATTTGAAGCCATTTGTTACCAAGAGACAGAGGTATAGCAGTGTGGGAATTTGAAACTATTTGCCACCAAGAGACAGAGGTATAGCAGTGAAGAATTTGAAGCCATTTGTTACCAAGAGACAAAGATATAGCAGTGTGGGAATTTGAAGCTATTTGCCACCGAGAGATAGAGGTATAGCAATGTGGGAATTTGAAGCCATTTGTCACTGTCAACCAGAGGCATATCAGTCCAAAGTTTCATTGTCAACCAGAGGCATATCAGCTTGAAGTTTGAAGTTGTTTTCATTGTCAACCAGAGACATATCAGTCCAAAGTTTGAAGCCGTTGTCACTGTCAACCAGAGGTACATCATTCCGAATTTTGAAGCCATTGTCATTAAGAACTTGAAGCCATTTCAATTCGAAGGTGAAAGTTATTATTTCTGTGGGTAGAAGAGTGTTAATCTGAACATTGAAGAAGCAATTATGGGTTTCATTGTAAGAACTGAACCAGTGGGTTCAAAATATTTAGAAGGCTACCCTCAATGCAAAGAAATGTTGCAACAGATAGGATGGCTTCAATTTTTGGAGAAATTTAATGGCTTCCACAAAGAAGTCACTAAAACATTTACAAGATCATTTCAAGGAGCTGAAGTTGAAGTGGGAGATGTCAAATTTACTGTCACTGAAGTTTTCATCGCAGAAGCTACAAGGTTGCTTAGAAATGGAGAGAGATGGTTCAAAAACAGAGAATTCCACAATGAATCCTGGAAGCAAATTCTAAAATCACCAGGTATGGATGTCACTGTATTTAAGAAAGGAATTCCAAGTTCTGCATTGAAAAATAAATGGAGAAACATACTACTTCTTCTACAAAAATTTATTACATGTGAGGGTAGATATGGTACATTTTATGTCTACCACATTAGACTGATAATGCATTTTCTGGGGGAAGACTTAAACCTACCTTATTTCTTGCTTCAAAGTTTGAAAAAAATGGCTTCCTGTGTTCAAAGAAGGGTTCAATTTTTAGAGACAACTCTATATCATCATGGTTTGGTTAAAATTTTGATTGAACATCATTTAGCCAAAACAAATGATACATGGGACAATTTCTTGATAAGAAATCATTTTGAAGAGCCAAAAGAACCCTCACCGGAACCACAGCCTACAAGGAGAAGTAGAAAATGGAGAGCCTCAAAAGTTGAAATCGACAAAATAGTCCAAGAAAGTAGTGAGGAAATCATCTCAGAGAAGTTGACTCAAATCAAGAGACAAATTAAGAAAGAAAAGGTAATCAGGAAATCTGCCATGGAGAAAGGAGAGGGATCTTCTCAGCCAAGAAGAAGCCACAGACTAAAGGGGAAACTAAGGAAAACTCAAATCAAACAAACAGGGGTAATTAATATAGAAGATGAGGAAACATCCATTGAAGAAGATGTTGAAGAGGATTTTAATGAAGGAAACCCTGAAATTGACCCTGCTCAACAAGAAATTTATGACTATGTGGAAACTTTGGAAAGGAGAGCTTCAGAAAGTAAGGAGAGAACCCCTAGTCCTCCACTGTTTGAAATAGATGTATTAAGAAGGGATAGGTATGAGTTGGAAATACTTAATAGACACATCAAAAATGAGAATGAAATTCTCAAGGATCAAGTCAAGCTCAAAATTGATATGAACTCAACCTTATCCCTACATATAGACAAAGTGGAAAAGACCAATGAAAAGTTGAAGCAAAGGAACAAGAAGCTAATCAGGGCACTTACCAACCTAAGGTTCAAACTTGTTATCAGAAAACCCAGAAGATATTTAGCTTCCAAACAAAGGAGAAGGAGAGGATTAGATGTTCTTGCAGAAGCCTCTGAGTTCATAGGATAATTTGCATGAGGACATGCAAGGAGTCAGCAGTGGGGGTATGGTGAGCCTCAAAATTGTGCTTTCTTTCATTCCATTTTACTTCATTTTTCTTTGTCCATTGCTATCCTAGACCCAATTGATCAATGAATTTAGTTAAAATTACTTTTAGAATGATTAACATGACTGACTTGCTAAGTTTTATGATTTTTGTCATTGTAATGCATTTTGACCGGAACTAGCTGCAGAATGCAGACATTCCATAACTAACCGGCGATTCTGCAGCTGTCTTCACGTTTGAGTATGTTCCAGGTGGCCTCTAGGTGGCCTCTCAAGAAAAACCACATATGGGCATATTCCACGTCATGTCTACATGGTTCGTTGCTCACCATGAAGGAAGAAACGAATTCTGGGTATGGTTTTGATACGTGGGAACACATTTAGGAAGGCAGACTTCTATTAGGACTGTCTCAGTCCAGATGTCCGTTTCATTTTTACGTTGCCACTTCAAGAGTCCTAATGTGATTTCGACAAGGAAAGACAGTGATCCTGAAATTGTTGCAAGTCTTTTTATGTATATTTGTTATATAAACACTTGGGAAATCGAGAGCTAGGCTAGATTTGTTCTAGATTTTGCTTGGATTTTGTGCTACATTTCTGAAGACGCAGAGTGCTCTGTTCAAGTTATTTTCACTTTTAATGAAGCAGACAGTGTTGTTTTGAAAGCGTTGATTTGATTTGGAGTTAGATTCCGTCAGGTGGTAGAGGGCCCCTGCCTCTTGCACGGATTTATTTACGTAATTTAGATAAGTATTCTAGCTGCCTTTACGTTTTTGAATTTGAATTAGTAGTTGTTTTCATTAGCTACTGTGGTTATACTCATTCTAACTCTTCCAAAAGAAGAAGCTCTTCCAAAAGATTATAATGATGAATGGGGAATGGCTATAGTATTGTAGGGTTTAATTGTAGTCTCTTTTATTCACCATCACAGTTATACTTATGATAAGCACTCTTCCACAAGAAGAAATTCTTCCAAGAAATCTTTATACTGTCTTAAGCATGATTGTGATCTTGAACGTTTTAGTTGTGTGTTTTCACTAAGTACCATAGTTGTTCTTGCTCTTAAACGCGTGTCCAAAATATCATAATGACGAGTGAGAGATAGCCATGATATCTTAGTTTTTCATTGCTTTCAGTCTTTACATTTGCATTTGCACTCAATTACACAGTCAGGATTGTTCTAAAAACTCTTCCACAAGAAGGAACTCTTCCAAAATACCAATCATGATGGACAAACAGACTGTATAATTCCATAGAATAATGCATGATGGCTTAGTTAGGATGCTCCGGAGTTTAATTGCACTTAACTCATGTTCAGTTGTTTTGCTTTAAGTTTGATAATGACTTGTAGTTTAACACTTTTTTAGGCTAGTGACATTTTAGGTTTGGTTGTAGCTCAACTCATTGCATTTGCACTCCATATTCAGTTGTCATTCACTGCATTACTTCAGTTGTTAAGTTTAACAAAACGGCCTTCATTATTCACAAATCTCTTCTTGTTCTAAAATCCATAATTGATTCATAAACATATGAACAGAAGACCATATCACTTTAAGGCCTGAAGTACTTCTGCAACTTCCTTATCATCTTACAAACCAACATTTCCTCAAAAGACTATTTCAAAAATCCATAAACTTTGAGTGAAGTGTAGTGCTATAAAACTGAGTTGCAGAATAGAGTTAGGAATTAGATTTAGAGTAGAAGATCTTATGATGGTATCAATGTTTTACTCCAAACATACTTCAACAAATCTCTAATCAAGGATAAAATGTTGCATCATTATAAGTTAATTGTTTACACTGTTCAGTTAGGAGGATTTGCATGTTTAGTTGATCATTTCTCAAGTTGAGTTTATGTTTTTAATAATTTTCTTAGAAGTCATTATCAAGCTCTGTTTTTGCTTAGTCATAGTTTAGATTTGATTCTGCTTCAGTGTTTGCAATTGCATCTGTCATTTGTCATCAACCAATTAGGTTTCACTCTGTTTTTAATCATTAGCTTCCTTCCATTAGCTTTCTAGTCATCTCTCTTGTGAACATAAAATCACCAAAAGACCAACAACATCATAAATCATCACAAAAGACCAAAAACATCATAAAACACTACACACAACGCATTAAGAAACAAACACCTAGGTACATACAGTACACTTCACTTCAGCAGTTTACCAACCCTGGTTGACAATTAAATGAGCTCAATTTAGGAGACTAGATTGAGACCAAACATTTTGGCGTCGTTGCCAGGGAAGTGAAAACTAGGTAACCTTGTTTCTTAGCATCCAAAAACAATTATATGCATAGGGAGAGAGATTCAAGGGGAAGATTTATAAGCAGCAGAGGCAGAAGTTTGATTTCTAGAACACCACTTGTTTCATCTAGATCCAGAGCTAGTACACCTTCAACTCATACCCATATTCCATCCTCTCTTGATCCTAGACTTCTAGAAGATCTAAAATCAGATATCCCATTATAAAAACCTTCCACTTCATCCCACTTTGGGCAATAGATTGCACGGTAATTTGTCACCGTCCCTACCATTTCCCGTCACTTTCGTGGAGGACCCATAACGTGACACAGCGAACAACTGTCATGCCTTGAAAACATCATCGTTGCATCCCTCGGAGCACAGTTCATTTTCTTGTGTCAAGCTCCTTAAAAAATGAAACAAGCCGGTCGGAGCAGAGTTCCTTGTCTTGTGTCAAGCTCCTTAAAAAATGAAACAAGGTTGTCGGAGCAGAGTTCCTTGTCTTGTGTCAAGCTCCTTAAAAAATGAAACAAGGTGTTTGAGGATAGTTCTTTTAATGTGTCAACCTCGTTAAAATAATGAAACACGTTCCCGTTCAATTCGAGTCTTTGTTTAGATCTCGTAAAATCCCAGTCGAGTCTTTCTCTTGATCTCGTCACTTGAACCTTCACTCCATCTGCTTTTCATATGGATTGAAGCTTGGGGGGCATGTACCTCGAATTGAGTCACCATGCTGGGGGCATGCTTATCTTTTCAAGCATAGTTTGTTTCCGTTTCAAGCTTGTGTAAAAATGAAACCGGTTTCAAGCATAGTTTATCTTTGTTTCAAGCTTGTGTAAAAATGAAACCAACTTCAAGCAGAGTTTCCTGATTTCAAGCTTGTGTAAAAATGAAACCTTTCCCATTTTACCCCTTGTGATTGTCATCTTATCAGCCTGTTTCTGCCAGATGAGCCTTGGTTTTCTCACTCCATTGTCACTATTTGCTTGGCCGATCATATGCCTTCACTTGGTTGTTTTACCCGTTCCTGAGGAACCGCTGCTATGAGTGGTCTTGTTAGCCAGCCTCTCGACCTTTATTTGTTCAGAGTAGTTCCACCATTACCGGAACCAGTTGCTACCCTTTATACCACTCGTTCCTCCGGGAGGAGTCATCTTTCAGCTCTTTTCTGACTCTCTAAACATGAAAAGATTGCCGAGGCCCTTGTCGTTTCGATCTCGTTAAAATGGACACGAATCGACATTCACCCAGTATAAGTTTAACCCTTTTTCGGGCTAGGATGGATTGATTACGAAAAAGGAATACCCTAGCCTATCGCGACTAGGAGGTTTTCCCGGATATTGTTTTCTACCTTTTCGGATCTGGGGAACTATTTACGAAAAGGGACCTGTGGAGTTTTCTTTTCCGCTGTCTTTTCAAACTCTCTAAACATGAAAAGGCGCCGAGTTCTTCCTTTGTCAGACTCGTTAAACCCTGATGACATTGGATTTCGTCGAAATGACGTTCTCCGAGTTTCTCCTTCCTAGGACTCGTTAAATGCACTAGGATGGATTCGCCCGAAGGGCAGACTTATATCGCAAGCATATGCTATCCCCTTCAAGCTTGTTATCAAAAATAATTGGGGTACTCGCCAGAAATGGTGGGGGAAAAATGGAACCATTGTCGTTGTCGTCGGCAGTATGTCGCTCTTGAACATGGCACTTGTCTGCATTCGTGTCGGGTTGAGGACATCTCATCTCGTTGTTTCACTTTGCTTCCATGGGTTTGGGTAATCTCTTTTGACCTCTCATCTGTTCACTGCCTCGTCGCCATGACCTTTGATCTGTTGATGTCAAATACTGCCAAGTCCATTGTCGTGCCGTTTATATGTTCAAGAAAAGTTGGCCTCTGCGAATATCAACCTTCCTCTGTTTCTCATATGATCCTGAATCACAACAAAACATTATGTTCCTCTGTCTCGTGTCGATGATGTGGGAATCATTATGGCCCACCTTCGATCAAGGTCACTTCCTGTCGACTTCAACTCATTATCCAGGAAGTTGGTCTAGAGACTCTTGATGGTACCTTGGAGCCTGCATGCCTTAATGGCAGGTTCGTCGCATTCGACGAGAGGTTTTCATTATTGGCCTCCGATCGGATGATTCTGCGGGTGTTCGACGTCGGCTCATTTATTCACACGCCGTAGATTGTACCTGGAGTACCTTGAGGACCATCGTCATTATTGGTGGTTTCTCTCGCGTCTGTTAACGGCTTTCATTATTGGCTGGTAATCAGACGATGTTCTTGCATGTTCGACATCAGCTCACACATTCGCATGCTAGAACTTGTATTTGTTTGGGTCGAGATGGAGCGCAAGACCCTGGATTGTGTCTGTTGTAATCCAGGCTGCGATTGTGGATTATTATCATTATGTACATGACTCACTGATTGGATGGCTGCGACCATACCTGATTCTATTTGTTTGATCTTAGTTGGATGGCTGCGCCCATACCCTAGATCCGGATTATAGCATACTCTGTTCGGATGGCTGCGTCCATACCATATATATACATCATGTACTTGAGATATCAGTTGTATCTTTCTGTGCAGGTTTTCCGACGGCGGGCCTTCAGTTGGACATGTTCTCGTAAAGCATTTCACCCCTCTCTCTCTCGGGCCTCATGCTTTAGGGGGCATCTGTTACACAATAATTTGTCACCGTCCCTACCATTCCCCGTCCCGCACAATGGAGGACCCATAACGTGACCTGTGAACACTGTCATGCACTGAAAACATCATCATTGCATCCCTCTGAGTATGAGCTTCATTTTCCCTTGAGACATCTCCTTGCAAAATCAATGAAAAACAGCTCTTTTTGCATTGGCGCGGGTAAACAGTTCAGTACTCGCGCCACTCAGGGAAATCCTGTAAAGAGGTCGCGCCACTTGGCGCTCTGTCATAGAGCAGCAATCGCGCCACCCATTTTAGGGACTGTTTTTTATATATGGATGGCGGAAGTTGGGTTCAAACAAACTCACAACCACTGCCTATCTTGAGTTGGGAGGTTTGGCTACGGGAGTTCTATGGAAGGGAAGTAGTTTTGCCACCTTCTATGGAACCTTCCTTGTTGATAGGGCCAATCCCATAATAATAGGGATCCCAACTCCCTCCTTCCCCATCTATATAAACTTGCTCAGATCCATGGCAAGCTAGTCTTGAAGTGCTGAAGCTTTGCATCTCCTATTCACAAGTGCCTTTGTGCTGAAAAGAATCCTTCCTTTCCCTTAAGGCCCATTCGAGCAAGGAGACCATTGTCACGAGACTCTGGAGAGGTTTCCCTTTCCCCCGGCGAGCTTTGCGAGACGTGGACGACCGGAGACCCGCGCGAAGGAGGCTGCAGCGTCAAAACTTGGTTGTAACTTCTATTCGTTTACCACTTTAATAGATGACTATGATTATGGTTCCACTCCTTTTTCCATTATGTTAATGCGAGTAATGTCTTTTCTGACCGATGTTTAGTTACGTATGCTGGTTCCTATGCTTGTATCTGTTTGTTCTTTGTGTGTGCAGGTGTTCATCCACGGAGATCGTGGAAGGATTGTGATCTGCCAGGAGTGAAGGACGGGGACATCTCTTTTTCAGATCGAGCGCTGGAATCCGGTGGGTTTTTATCCAAATCTTTCATTCGTAACTGAACTGCGTCATAGCATTGTTTGCAGACTTTGTTGCTGAACCCTGTCTTTGGGCTAGTAGGGATCGCCTCGTCCGCAGAGGGGATTCTCTCGACACCTTCCGCAGAAGAAGATCTAAAAACTCCTGTTAGGGACACAAACCTTTTCACTTCCACAAGAGAGTCAACCATGGCAGAAGAAGGAGGAGGAGGAGTTTTTAATGGAGAAAACACACTGTTTGGAGGTAGAGGTAGAGGTAGAGGAGAAGGAGGTAGAGGAGAAGGAGATAGAGGTGCAAATGGAGGAAGAGGTAGAATAGGAAGCTCTTTTGGGTTCCCTATAATTGATGAAGAAACTAATACAACCATGAAAAATATTTCACCCTCTGTCCTTCCAAACTTCTATGGACTTAAAACTGAAGATCCTGAAACCTTCTTATTCGAATTTGAAGTGCTTTGTAGAACTTATGACTACTTACAAGATGCTCAAAAATTGAAATTATTTCCTTCAACTTTGAAGGGAGCAGAATTGAAGTGGTTTATGAGTCTGATCAGCAGTTCTATTAGAACATGGGAAGACATGAAACAAGCATTTATAGAGAGATATTTGGATTATTGTATGCCGGTTAATCATAAGGAAGAAGTGTTCAAGATGTTACAAAAAGAAGATGAAAATTTGGAAGATTTATTGGAGAGATTTAATTACAACATCAAAAGGGAAAAAATGGAAAACCTAGATCAAGACACCTTAAAAGCTCTTTTGATGAAAACAATTAGGGATGAATGGTTGGATATTCTTAACATGATGGGAAAAGGGGATATATCACAACTCACATTACCTGAAATATCTGAGTTATGTATCAACCTTTCAAGAGGGAAATCTAAAACTGTCAAAGGTCCAAGAGATTCTGCTCTTGCAAGGGCAAGTAAGTCTGCTTCTGGGACAGTAAGTAGATCAGAAATAGGTCACATGCTTGATGATTTTAAATCTGACATCTTAGGGAGTCTTAGTGAACAAATAGACACCCTTAAGATACAAAACAAGAAAAAGGCTGAATCTGATGCCTTGGAAATCTTTTGTCCCAAATGTAGAAAGAAACATGCCTTGAGAGAGTGTCCTTTGGATGTAAAATTTGTAGAAACCTGTGTCATTTGTTCTGAAAAACATGAGACCAAGAATTGTCCTTCTCTTCCTGGTCTCAAGGCTGTCTTTCAGGAGGAAACTCCTACAGATTCCACAGAGTCTCTCAATTTTGTATCTAGAAGGCCTTGGCAGGGACCTCAAACACAAGGATTCCATGATCAAATGTATAATCAACCTCCACCTTGGAATTCTTGGCAGCAACCTTGGCCCCAATTTCAAAATCAATCTCAATCTTGGGCACAAGGAACACAAAGTCCCTATGGAAGATACTCCCCATACTATCATTATCCACCATCCTATCCACCATATCCACATTTTTATCCTCAAAATCCTCAACAAAATTTTCCTCAAAATCTTCAACAAAATTTTCAACAAAATCCTCAACAACATCATCAAAACCAACCACATCAAAATCAACCACTTTCATTACCATTCCCTCAAAAATCAAATCAATTTCCTGCTCAACCCATACCAAACCCCAATAATAAGAACCCTCGGAATACATACATGATAGAAGGCCAACAATTTCCAACTTATTTAATCACTCCTTTAGACCTTAGTGATGTTCAACTGAGGTCTGGAAGAATACTTGAAAAGAGGAAACCTTCTGTGATCATACAAGAACAAGATAATTCTAAGGAAGACTCCCTACGGGTGAATAAAAGTCTTGAGGAAGACACATCCTTTCAAGACCCACACATTGAAAAACTAAAGCAAAAAGATCCAATAAATCCAACTCCTGTATTAGAGCAACCATCCACATCTACTTCTATACCTCCCTTTCCGGAAAGATTACAAATTGATAGAGGTGTAGAAAAACAAATCATGGTGCCTAATTATGATTTCTTAGATGAGCTGAGAAATGTTTGCATTAAAATTCCATTATTACAAGCCATCAAAGAAATCCCAATTTTAGCCAAAACAATAAAGGAGTTGAGTATGAATACAACAAGAAAAAGAATAAGAGAAACCAAGAAAATTCAACTGGTAGGACAAATAGCAAACATTATGATGGGCAAGATTGCTATTCCAAAGTATCTTGACCCAGGAAATCCAGTTGTCAAAATTCACATCAATGGAATTGAAATTCAAAACACACTCATTGACTTAGGAGTAGCAATAAATATCATGAGTAGACAAATCATGGACAAACTGAAGCTTCCTAATCTTCTCCTTACATCCACACTATTACAATTAGCGGATAGATCTGTGATCAGACCAGATGGGGTAATAGAAGACATTCCAGTGTCCCTAGATTCTTGGGAGTACCCTGTGGATTTCATGATCCTAACTCCTAAGAATAATCTAGGAGGCCATCCTGTTATACTAGGAAGACCTTGGTTGGCTACAACTGATGCTTTTATTAGTTGTAGATCCGGTGATATGTACATATCTGATGATAGTTCAACTAAAAAGTACACTTTATATCCTCCAGCTAGGACAGTTACAGATCTAGATGACACTCAATGGATAGAGGATGAGGAAGATTTACAACCTCTCTTCACAATTTCCGAAATTAGTGAAGATAATCAAATTCTGAATACTCTAGAAAACTTTGAATCCTCTCTAGAACATAAACATGAATCATTTCAAGAGGGATCCAATATTGAGTTTTTGTCATCAAGGCAGATGTCTCTTCATTCTATGGATAAATTTGGCAGCTCTACAAGTGAGATATTTCTAGGAAAAACTTTGAACATAAATAAGAACCTAGAAAAATCTCAACAAGAAGAGTTAGTCAAAGTATTACAGAGACATTCTTCTGCATATGCATGGGAATACACTGACATGAAAGGGATAAGCCCCAAGACTTGTACTCATCACATCTATATAGAGGCAAATTGAAAACCAATCAGACAGCCTCAAAGACGGATGAACATTGAATCCAAATCTTAGGGAAATTGTTAAAGAAGAATTGCAAAAATTATTAAATGTTAATTTCATCTATCCTATTTCAGATAGTCAGTGGGTTTCTCCTTTGGTAATTGTGCCAAAGAAAAATGGAAAATGGAGGGTGTGTGTTGACTACCGAGAACTGAATAAAGCTACTCTTAAAGACCATTTTTCCTTACCTTTCATAGATCAAGTATTAGATACATTAGCTGGCAAAAAGTACTTTTCATTCCTAGATGGGTTTAGTGGTTACAATCAAATCCAAGTAGCACTTGAAGACCAAGATAAAACCACATTTACCTGTCCTTGGGGTACCTATGCTTACCAAGTATTGCCATTTGGATTATGCAATGCACCTGCAACATTCCAAAGGGCAGTATTAGGAATTTTTTCGGATCTAATACATGACTGTGTAGAGGTGTACATGGATGATTTCTCAGTTTATGGGGACACATTTGAAGAGGCTTTAGAAAACTTGGAAAAAGTCTTAAAAAGATGTCAAGAAGCAAACCTTTCACTTAGTCATGAAAAATGTTTTATGATGTTTATTGAAGGTATTGTTTTAGGGCACCACATTTCAGGGGATGGGATTAGAGTTGATGAGGCAAAAGTTGAAGTCATTTCTAACCTATCCATTCCAAGTTGTCAAAGAGATGTTAGAAGTTTTCTAGGATTTACAGGGTATTATTGGAGATTTATAGAAAACTTTACCAAGATAGCATCTCCACTCTTCAAATTACTCACCAAAGATTATGAATTCAAGTGGACTTCTGATTTCCAGTTAGCTTTTGAAACCCTGAAAACCAAAATTTCTGAAGCACCTATATTAAGGGGACCTAACTGGAAGTTACCTTTTCATATCTCAATAGATGCTTCCGATACAGCTCTAGGAGCAGTATTGGGACAAAAAGATTTAATTCCCTATGCCATCTATTATATCAGTAAAAATTTGACTCCTGCAGAGTTAAACTATACTGTAACTGAAAAAGAGTTTTTAGCTATTGTTCATGCCATAAACAAATTTAGACACTATATAACAGGCTATGAAACTTTTATTCACACTGATCATTCTGCAATTAGATACCTAATGAACAAATCAATCACTAATGGCAGAGTTATAAGATGGTTATTGCTCTTACAAGAATTCAACATTACTATTCTAGATAGGCTTGGAAAACAAAACACAGTAGCTGATTTCCTATCTAGACTCCAAAATATCAAAGATGACACTCCGGTTGAAGATCAATTTCCCGATGAATATCTTTTTGCAATCTCTACTCAAACTCCATGGTTTGCTGATATTGCTAATTATTTAGTTTCGGGAAAATTTCCTTCAATTATGAATGCAAGGGATAAAAGAAAAATCATTTGTGATAGTGCAAAATATTCATGGGTTGCTAATGAGTTGTACAAGACAGGTCCAGATTTGATCATTAGAAGGTGTGTTCATGAAGATGAGATGCCTGAGATTCTCAAGGCATGTCATGATGAACCTTGTGGCGGACACTTTGCAGATAAGAGGACAACCTATAAGATCCTTAATTTAGGATATTATTGGCCATATTTGTTTAAAGATGCAAGGGAGTATGTCAAAAGGTGTGACAGTTGCCAAAGGGTAGGGAAACCTTCTCCTTCAGGTGAGATGCCATTACAACCTCGGGTACACATTGAACCTTTTGAAAAATGGGCCTTGGATTTTGTAGGACCTATTAGTCCTCCATCAAGACAAAAGAAATACATATTAGTTTGCATTGATTATGTTACTAAGTGGGTAGAAGCTAAACCATTACTTGTTGCTAATGAATCATCTGTAGTTACTTTTCTTTTTGAGGATATTTTTACTCGTTTTGGTGTCCCAAGGGAAATTGTTACGGATCAAGGAGCTCAATTTACATCAAGGCTAGTGGAGCAAATGATGGAGAAGTACAAAATCAGACATAGAAAATCTACTCCTTATCATCCACAAGCAAATGGTCAAGTGGAATCTACTAATAAGATCATTGAAGGAATCCTAACAAAGACTATTCATTTACATAGAAGAGATTGGGTAGATAGGCTTCTTGAAGCCTTGTGGGCCTATAGAACTACATGGAGAAACACAACAGGCCATACTCCTTATGAGCTTGTTTATGGAAAGCAAGTTTTGTTTCCCATAGAGTTCCAGATTCAAACTTTCAAAATGGCAGTTCAGCTAGGACTTGATTTAACGGAGGCATAAAAGCATAGACTGGAGCAAATTAATGAATTGGATGAGATCAGACAAGATGCAGTTCAGAAAACAAGTCTAGTCCAACAGCAAAGGGCTAGATGGCATGACAAATACATCAAAGAGAAGAAATTCAAAGAGGGTGACTGGGCTCTCTTGTTTGATTCAAAATTCAAGGATTTTCAAGGTAAATTTCAGACACATTGGCTTGGGCCATATGAAATTGTTGAAATTTTTGATAATGGGGCAGTAAAAATCAGAAATATAGATGAAGAAGAAGTCACTTTTCTTGTGAATGGTCATAGATTGAAGTTGTATCACAAACCACTCTCAAGAGAAGAATTTGTCAAGAAGTTCCAAGAATGCAGTGATGTGAAGTTAATGAAGAAGAATTCTTCTTCTTCATCAACTTGATTAAATTTTCTAAAGTATTTCTTTGAAAAAAAATAAAAATATAAATATAAATAAAAAAATAAAAAAATAAAAATAAAGGTATAAACATGAAAACAAATCATTGATTGGCATGTTTATACAGAAAAGATAGGGTGAAAATCAGAGTCTCTCTGACACTCTAACTTTTCCCATTTTGTTTTTACAAGCAGCTGTTACAAAATCATAAGTTCAAATCCATAGTGCTTATGATCCATCTCATTTCATTTCACTTCATTCACTTATCCATCCATATTCCATTTTATTCATTCATTCATACTCTACTTCATTCCATATTTCATTCATCTCATTCCATATTCCATCCATCTCATTTTCATGTCAAGATTTAAAGTTTGATGTCTTGTTGTAAATGAATAAAACATGTCATGGATTGCAGGGCAGTTCTTATGTTCTTTCACTCCATTTCATAAATTGAATCCATTCCATTTCATCATCCACTTCATACATATCATGTCTCATTATCCATCTTCATTCATACCATATAACATTTCACCTATATTCCCAAACCACTCCATTCCATGATCAAAATGCTCTACAGGTACATTCTGCAGCTTAACAGACATTCTGCAGCTGATCAGCCTTTCCGCAGCTAGCCAGACATTCCACAGCTACAAATCCTGAAGGCATTAGTCAGCAGACATTAGAATTGCAACAAAATGATCCAGTGTATCCATGAATAAAAAAAAAGCATCAAGAAGGATTATGACTCTTCCAAAGGTGAACAAAGAAGACAAAGACTACAAAAATCAAATGAAAAGCAAAGGTAACAAGTTTAGATTATAATGGCATTTCATAAAGTTTAGCATAGTTTTAGTTATGAATTGTTCGAAAAGGTTGTTTTAATTATTTTTATTGATCAAGACCAATAAACCTTCCACAAACTTTGGATTAAAATCTCTCATTTCAAATTCCATGCCCGACATCATTTAAGCGGTTAAAATGGCCGAGGTGTTTGAATTCTTCACGTCTCTTAACCAAATCATTCAATGATGATTCTCTTTGCCGTTGTAAAAATCTCCGCCGTCTTTTCAATCATTAATTCGTTTCCTCCACCTCACTCCATTACCCCATTCCGTGACTACTTCCATCACTCCATTCTGTAGCCGGCATTTCATTCCGCAAACAGAGATATTCTTATCATTGTGAGCAGAGAAAAAAGGGTATATCAGTTTGAATCACCGTGGGCAGAGATTGAGCATTATCACTGGAAACGCAGAGGTATAGCAGTGAAGAATTTGAAGTTATTTGTCACCAGGAGACAAAGGTATAGAAAAAAAGAATTTGAAGTCATTTGTCACCAGGAGACAGAGGTATAGCATTGAAGAATTTGAAGCTATTTGCCACCGAGAGACAGAGGTATAGTAGTGTGGGAAATTTGAAGCCATTTGTCACTGTCAAACAGAGGCATATCAGTCCAAAGTTCCATTGTCAACTAGAGGCATATCAGCTCGAAGTTTGAAGCTGTTGTCACTGTCAACAGAGGCATATCATTCCGAAGTTTGAAGCTGTTGTCACTATTAATCAGAGGTATATCATTCCGAAGTTTGAAGCCATTTTCATTAAGAACTTGAAGCCATTTCAATTTGAAGGTGAAAGTTATTGTTTCTGTGGGTAGAAGAGTGTTAATTTGAACATTGAAGAAGCAATTATGGGTTTCATTGTAAGAACTGAACCAGTGGGTTCAAAATACTTAGAAGGCTACCCTCAATGCAAAGAAATGTTGCAACAGATAGGATGGCTTCAATTTTTGGAGAAATTTAATGGCTTCCACAAAGAGGTCACTAAAACATTTGCAAGATCATTTCAAGGAGTTGAAGTTGAAGTGGGGGATGTCAAATTTATTGTCACTGAAGTTTTCATTGCAGAAGCTACAGGGTTGCTTAGAAATGGAGAGAGATGGTTCAAAAACAGAGAATTCCACAATGAATCCTGGAAGCAAATTCTAAAATCACCAGGTATGGATGTCACTGTATTTAAGAAAGGAATTCCAAGTTCTGCATTGAAAAATAAATGGAGAAACATACTACTTCTTTTGCAAAAATTTATTACATGTGAGGGTAGATATGGCACATTTTATGTCTACCACATTAGACTGATAATGCATTTTCTGGGGGAAGACTTAAACCTACCCTATTTCTTGCTTCAAAGCTTGAAAAAGATGGCTTCCTGTGTTCAAAGAAGGGTTCAATTTTTAGAGACAACCCTATATCATCATGGTTTGGTTAAAATTTTGATTGAACATCATTTAGCCAAAAAAAATGATACATGGGACAATTTCTTGACAAGAAATCATTTTGAAGAGCCAAAAGAGCCCTCACCTGAACCACAGCCTACAAAGAGAAGCAGGAAATGGAGGGCTTCAAAAGTTGAAATTGATAAAACAGTCCAAGAAAGTAGTGAGGAAATCATTTCAGAGAAGTTGACTCAAATCAAGAGACAGCTTAAGGAAGAAAAGGTAATCAAGAAATCTGCCATGGAGAAAGGAGAGGGATCTTCTCAGCCTAGAAGAAGCCACAGACTAAAGGGGAAACTAAGGAAAACTCAAATCAAACAAACAGGGGTAATTAATATAGAAGATGAGGAAACATCCATTGAAGAAGATGTTGAAGAGGATTTTAATGAAGGAACCCCTGAAATTGACCCTGCTCAACAAGAAATTTATGATTATGTGGAAACTTTGGAAAAGAGAGCTTCAGAAAGTAAGGAGAGAACCCCTAGTCCTCCACTATCTGAAATAGATGTATTAAGAAGGGATAGATATGAGTTGGAAATACTTAATAGACACATCAAAAATGAGAATGAAATTCTCAAGGATCAAGTCAAGCTCAAAACTAATATGAACTCAACCTTATCCCTACATATAGACAAAGTGGAAAAGACCAATGACAAGTTGAAGAAGAGGAACAAAAAGTTAATCAGGGCACTTACCAACCTAAGGTTCAAACTTGTTATCAGAAAACCCAGAAGATCTTTAGCTTCCAGACAAAGGAGAAGGAGAGGATTAGATGTTCTTGCAGAAGCCTCTGAGTTCATAGGATAATTTGCATGAGGACATGAAAAGAGACAGCAGTGGGGGTATGTTGAGCCTCAAAATTGTGCTTTCTTTCATTCCACTTTACCTCATTTTCCTTTGTCCATTGCTATCCTAGACCCAATTGATCAATGAATTTAGTTAAAATTACTTTTAGAATGATTTACATGACTGACTTGCTAAGTTTTATGATTTTTGTCATTGTAATGCATTTTGACCGGAACTAGCTGCAGAATGCAGACATTCCATAGCTAACCGGCGATTCTGCAGCTGTCTTCACGTTTGGGTATGTTCCAGGTGGCCTCTCAAGAAAAACCGCATATGGGCATATTCCACGTCATGTCTACATGGTTCGTTTCTCACCATGAAGGAAGAAACGAATTCTGTGTATGGTTTTGGTACGTGGGAACACATTTAAGAAGACAGACTTCTAATAGGACTGTCTTAGTCCAGATGTCCATTTCCTTGTTACGCAGCCACTTCAAGAGTCCTAATGTGATTCCGATAAGGAAAGACAATGTTCCCGAAATTGTTGCAAGTCTTGTTATTTACATTTGTTATATAAACACTTGGGAAACCGAGAGCTAGGCTAGATTTTGTTCTAGATTTTGCTTAGATTCTGTGCTACATTTCTGAAGACGCAGAGTGCTCTGTTCAAGTTATTTTCACTTTTAATGAAGCAGACAGTGTTGTTTTGAAAGCATTGATTTGATTTGGAGTTAGATTCCGTCAGGTGGTAGAGGGCCCCTGCCTCTTGCACGGATTTATTTGCGTAATTTAGATAAGTATTCTAGTTGCCTTTACGTTTTTGAAGTTGAATTCGTAGTTGTTTTCATTAGCTACTGTAGTTATACTCATTCTAAAAACTCTTCTAAAAGAAGAAGCTCTTCCAAAAGATTATAATGATGAATGGGGAATGGCTATAGTATTGTAGGATTTAATTGTAGTCTCTTTTATTCACCTTCACAGTTATACTTATGCTCAATACTCTTCCACAAGAAGAAACTCTTCCAAGAAATATTTATACTGTCTTAAGCATGATTGTGATCTTGAACGTTTTAGTTGTGTGTTTTCACTAAGTACCATAGCTTTTCTTGCTCTTAAACGCTTGTCCAATATATCATAATGATGAGTGGGAGATAGCCATGATATCTTAGTTTTTAATTGCTTTCAGTCTTTATGTTTACATTTGCACTCAATTACACAGTCAGGATTGTTCTAAAAACTCTTCCACAAGAAGGAACTCTTCCAAAATACCAATCATGATGGACAAAAAGACTGTATAATTCCATATAATAATGCATGATAGCTTAGTTAGGATGCTCCGGAGTTTAATTGCACTTAACTCATGTTCAGTTGTTTTGCTTTAAGTTTGATAATGACTTGTAGTTTAACATTGTTTTAGGCTAGTGACATTTTAGGTTTGGTTGTAGCTCAACTCATTGCATTTGCACTCCATATTCAGTTGTCATTCACTGCATACTAGATTACTTCAGTTGTTAAATTTAACAAAACAACCTTCATTATTCACAAATCTCTTCTTGTTCTAAAATCCATAATTGATTCATAAACATATGAACAGAAGACCATATCACTTTAAGGCCTGAAGTACTTCTGCAACTTCCTTATCATCTTACAAACAAACATTTTCCTCAATAGACTATTTCAAAAATCTATAACCTTTGAGTGAAGTGTGGTGCTATAAAACTGAGTTTCAGAATAGAGTTAGGAATTAGATTTAGAGTAGAAGATCTTATGATGGTATCAATGTTTTACTCCAAACGTACTTCAACAAATCTCTAATCAAGGATAAAATGTTGCATCATTATAAGTTAGTTTTTTAAACTGTTCAGTTAGGAGGATTTGCATGTTTAGTTGATCATTTCTCAAGTTGAGTTTATGTTTTTAATCATTTTCTTAGAAGTCATTATCAAGCTCTGTTTTTGCTTAGTCATAGTTTAGATTTGATTCTGCTTCAGTGTTTGCAATTGCATCTGTCATTTGTCATCAACCAATTAGGTTTCACTCTATTTTTAATCATTAGCTTCCTTCCATTAGCTTTCTAGTCATCTCTCTTGTGAACATAAAATCACCAAAAGACCAAAAACATCATAAATCATCACAAAAGACCAAAAACATCATAAAACACTACACACAACACATTAAGAAACAAACACCTAGGTACATACAGTACACTTCACTTCAGCAGTTTACCAACCCTGGTTGACAATTAAATGAGCTCAATTTAGGATACTAGATTGAGACCAAAACAAAAATCTCAAATTTCCACCCCATGGCCATCAGACCAAGTGCCAGCCGAATTCGTGAATCTTTTGGCCACTGTTGTCCACACATAATCGTTCTGTTTTTTTCGTTTTCTCAATTAAAATATATATGTGTCTGTTTATCCTTTTCACCGGGAATGGAATGGGAATGGGAAATTCAAGAATTTAATATAACATAAAGTAAAACATAACTAAGAAGGACAAAGTCTATATAGAGAGATAAAGGCGTAGAGAGAGAGGGGCGTAGTCGACCTTCCGGGCCACCGATATTTTTAGATTTTCCAGTACCACTTCTCTAGGCCCCTTGCCGGGGTTCGTCTCAGTTTCATGTCCATCACCGTTCACCGTGTAGCTCTGTCTTGGAGCACTCACACTCCAACTCTAGCTCCCCATGCAATTCAAACTCCAGATCACTGCCCAATTCACACGCTAGACTAACAGAACTAGAGCTCACATCTCTCGAATTGCTGCTCACCTCGTCCATCCAGAGCATTCACATGTATAATTGGGATCCATAATTCAACATCCCAAATCAATTTCTCTACTCTTAAAATGAGTTGGTGCTAAATCTGTGTGATGGGAAGCTGCAGAATGGAGTACTCGAGCGCATTGATAGTAGATCGGCAAGGCCTCTGGATTCAAGGTGTCCATCCTCGGAGCCTCGCAAGGCATCGACAACCCCTTTTCATGCTCATGAAAATCAATCAGCTCGTCTCAATCCTTCACCTCTATGATGTCATCTATATGCTTCGCTTCACTGAAAATATCAGCCATATGGGCACCACTGCCGTTGTATGCACAATTTTAAGAAATAGGGCTTTCATATTTACTTCATTTTTAGGTCCTAATTATCACAATTTTTATGTTTTTTTAGGGGCGTGGATTTGTGGGCAAAGAGTAGCTTGAAGCAACCTTGTGGGAATGGATCTCGTGATCATCTCTGCAGGAATTCCACGGAAACCCGGGATGACTAGGGATGATTTGTTCAATATCAATGCGGGAATCATCCGCACCCTGTGCAAAGGAGTAGCAAGTGTTGTCCCAAGGCAATTGTGAATATTATCAGCAATCCTATTAATTCCATTATGCCAATTGCAGCAGAGGTTTTTAAAATAGTTGTTGACTATAACCCTCAGCGTTTCATGGGAGTTTAACATTAGATGTTGTAAGAGCAAATACTTTCCTCGTATACAAGGTAAACTTTCTTTTCCACACTTAGTTTTTAGTGGAGTTGGAACCAGCTAATTAGATTAGATTTTCATTCTCGCATTGCTGAGCTTAAGAGTGGTTTAGATTTTCTTTCTGGCATTGCTGAGCTTAAGAGTGGTTTTTCACTGTAATTATTTTTTGGGGTTTTCACAATTTGGATATCTCGCTGACCCTTTTCAAAATTCATAGGAGACATCATAATATCTGGTACTTTGATATCAAAATACATTGTTGGTAATGTAAATGAGAGACCAACTTGATCATTGCATGGTTCTAGTTGAACACGCTGACATCGTAGGTGTGGATCCAAAGGAGGTTGATGTTCCCGTGGTTGGTGGGTATGCAGGAATCGCCATTCTTCACCTTTTATCTGAAATTTGCCTTTTGAAATCAAAAAAATAATGGATGCTTCTATTTTGCTGGTTTGTTTAATGCAGTATTCAAAAATGATTTCCAGGCTGCTAGGATTCCATATTTATATGTTATATCATTTCTATGATATGAATTCAAGTCTTTCACTAGGATTCCATATTTATATGTTATATCATTTCTATGATATGAATTCAAGTCTTTCAATGATATGTTTTTTTTGTTTTTTTGGAAGAAACAAAATTGTGTGCCAATTATGCCACGCAAAACTACTTGAAACAACTCTAATTTACCTCTTGATTTTTCTTTGCCTTTTATTCTTTTTCTATTTTTTTTTTAAATTTCCAAAATTTATCGAGTGTCTTATTATCCTCTGAGTTTTTAATAATTGTTTCTCCCTGTGTCTTTGAAGACAACTCTGCATTTTGTGTTACTTTGGGGATATTGTTTCATTATTATTTTTGGCTTTTGTTGATTTTTCTGGATAGTTTGTAGTGATTGATATAGTTTACTGTTACATTTTTAACTTTTTCTTTCTTTGTCCGTCTTTTAAGTATAAATCTTTTCCAATCTTTTTCTTGATTTTGGTCTTTTTCAGGCCATTCTTTGCCTTCTGATGAGGAGAAATAGATCTGCTCTTTCATTTCCAACAATTGACTTATTTTCTATCTTTTTTTTTAATCTTTATTTTAAGACTTTCACTAATATATAAAGCAAAAGCAAGACCAATTTTTTTTTAACATAAACTAAAGTCTACTATCACCATGCATGAAAATTCTTCATTTTCGAGAGATCCTTAACAAATCATATTCAAAATGGGGTACAGAGGTTGTTGAGGTAAACATTTATCTGTCATCTATTAATTTGTATAAACTAGAAGGGAATCTATAGTTATAAACATCCACTAGGCAATCCCTTTTTATATGATTTGACTCTTGTTGTTTTATTTAATTCATATTGATTTACGGTGAACCCATGAAAAAAAAGATGGAAATGGAAACAGTTAATTTGTATAAACTAGAAGGGAATCTATAGTTATAAACATCCACTGCGCAATCCCTTTTTATATGATTTGACTCTTGTTGTTTTATTTAATTCATATTGATTTACGGTGAACCCATGAAAAAAAAGATGGAAATGGAAACAGAGCTGTAGCTTGGTCAATGGTGGGATTTTCTGAATTGTATTTAACATTTATTAAATGTAATGTTTTTTTCCATAATTTCTACTATGCAATCCTTTTGATTGGTTACTGAGAACACTGCTAAGGATCTATTTGTTGAATCTGGGCATTTGAAGCAACTAAAGTTTTATTTCATGAAAGAAAAACATATTAATTTCTATACATTTCAATAGGAAATTGCTAACCTCAATGAAATTCCTTATCTTAATACCTCATGATGAAGTAATGTTATCTTTTAAACTCTAAAAAAACTGTTTCCTTGACATCAACCCAATTTATTCTCATTTACATGTCTTACATACTTATCTTCATGAATGACTTAATTATAATTTGTTCACAAAAATATTATGTGTTTTTTCCAAATATATATTTTCCTTTCCATTTTTAGGTCCTATTTCCTTTCAGTGACTACGAATGTTTTCCAAAAAGCTGAGAACTTTGGGAAATATCAGTCTTACCAACGCATGAAAACAGGAAAACCCATTTTTCTGACCATTATGAGAAAAGGAAATGCAATGTGAATATAATTATTGCAATGCCATAAAGAATTCAAATATCAAGAATAGTGTGATATTCCCCGTGTGGCCGTAGTCTAGTATTATGTCCACGCCTTTCTAACTAGCCAGTGTGGTTTAACATCAGGAAAAGTGGTTGGTTCTAAAAGTGTCGACATAATATTCTTAGATGTGATTATCACTGAAAGATTTTATATGCATTCAAATATAGTTTGTTGTTGGAATCATAATTTTTTATATTATAGGAGTAAAGTCCATTTAAGCACATTCTCACACTTTTCCAACAATATTACTTTGATATTAATTCTTAAAATAAAGTACATAAAAATAATATTATTTTGATATTATCTCATTTTACATAAAAATATAATTTCAGATTATAGTCAGAAAACCATCTCAAATGAAAATACACTTTTAATTATTAAATAAAATTTATGCTCATAATGGAATGATAATTCATATATTATCCACTATTGGAATAATATTTCTAAATAATATAGAGAAAATATTAATTTAGCAGATTCTCCCTCTTTTACAAAAGTGTTACTTTCAAACCAAATTTATTCTCTTAAATTGAAGTAAAAAAGGATAATTTTGACGTGTGCTTAGAAAACCAACTCCAACAAAAATGCCCTCTAAATTATTTATGCTCATAATGGAATGATAAACATCTATGTGTTACATAATATATATATATATATATATATATATATATATATATGAAACTTTGAAAGTTAAATAATAAAAATATCATAATACTACTACTCAAGTCTCCATATTGGGAGTTACAGTTTGACATGGTAACCTTCACTCATCAATAGAATCAAACAAAAACAATTTTGAAGATAATAACAAAAAGACATTTAATCTACAATTGTCATCTTGTATTGACTGTTTTAATATCATGTAATTTATGTTGAATTCCCCTTTTTATGAATTATATATGAATTATACTTTGACATAGTGATTTTTACTACATCAAACACTTAAATCTATTTTCTTATTTTTATTTTTATTTTTAAATCATTGTAGTTTTTCAAGAAATAATGTTTAATCTCTTTTTACAAATTTCAAATTTCCTAGGGTTTTTTTTTTTTTTTTTTTATAATATATATACATTCTCTAACCTAAAAAAATTGAAGTTTCTCTTTATAAGATATATAGACACTGTAGCCCCACATGGTCAAACTTCAAATCTGATTGAGTGCATTGGAATTACCAGTCACTATTATGGATAACAAATGAGCCACTCTCTATCCAAATATTCCAAGGAAAAAGAGAGTATCCCATGAGATTTACTTTAGAAAATGTATATATAGGCACTACAATGTTCATGATAGAGTATCCAATTAAGATACAATAACATAATTGTAGAATTTTCTTTAATCAATGAATCATGACAACAAACAACAATATCAAAACTAATAATGGTAAAGTTGGTGAATATCTGGTACAATCCACATTGAACATCAACAATCCAAGATAAATGATGTAAACAACAATATGTCACAATTTAGATGATAAGCGATGTAAACAACAAAATATCACAAACAAACAACAATATCAAAACTAATAATGGTAAAGTTGGTGAATATCTGGTACAATCTACATTGAACATGAACAATCCAAGATAACTGACGTAAACAACAAAATATCACAATTTCGATGATAAGTTATGTAAACAACAAAATATCACAAACAAACAACAATATCAAAACTAATAATGGTATGGTAAAGTTGGTGAATATCTAGTACAATCCACATTGAACATCAACAATCCAAGATAACTGATGTAAACAACAAAATATCACAATTTCAATGGTAAGTGATGTAAACAACAGAATATCACAAACAAACAACAATATCAAAACTAATAATGGTAAAATTGGTGAATATCTTGTACAATCCATATTGAACATCAACAATCCAAGATAACTGATGTAAACAACAAAATATCACAATTTCGATGATAAGTGATGTAAACAACAATATCAAAACTAATAATGGTAAACTTGGTGAATATCTGGTACAATCCACAGTGAACATCAACAATCCAAGATAACTGATGTAAACAACAAAATATCACAATTTCCATGATAAGTGATATAAACAACAAAATATCACAATTTGGATGAGTAAAACTAATGGATTCCATATAGTTATCTTACAATTGTGATATATAAAAAATGAAGCCTAAAAATAACCAGTACCAATTTCATTTCATAGTGTCCATTATAATTTCATAACAATAATATATTTATTTTCATCAATGTTTCAATTCAACATATTTGTTTGTTGTGCCTAAATTGATCCAAGAACTAGGTTCAATGCAAAATTCATGTGATTCCAAATCGAAGAGAATAAAATTATATCATCTACTTTGGATCTTTGGATCTCAATAACATGTAGGATAAGCTAAAACAAAAAAACTAAGAAAACCAAACTAACAATCATAAAATTCTTACTTTGTATAGCTTTAAGACACCATACTCCTCACGTCCCAGTATGCAGTTAATATATGAGAGATGAAATTACTTTTCAATGTTTGGTCATAGTTCCTTTCTCAACTTCTCTAACCCAAATTTGCCAAGACAAACACATTCCAAAATTAAGATTCTTCTCCAAATTGAAATGTTGAAAATATATGTAATTATAACAACGTCTGCATATAAATTCATTGTCACTGTTAGTGTTCACTAACTTTTCATCTGCATTAAATTCATTGTCACTGTCAGTGTTCACTAATTTTTCATCTACATTCAATGGTCCTGGAAGGTAAAATTATCTGATACCAACACAATTCAACCTTACTTTAGAATAAAAAATATTCTTAAAAAGGGTAAAAAATGGTAGTTCACTTAAATGTTAGCCTTTTAGTTTATATAAATTAATATATTCCCTTCTATTTTATACAAATTAATAGATGATAGATAAACGATTTGTTAAGAACGTCTGGAAAATGAAGAGTTGTCATGGTGATAGTATACTTTAGTTTCTGTTAAAAGAAAATTGGCTTTGCTTTTGCTTTACATATCAGTGAAAGTTTTAAAATAAGGATTAAAAAAAATAGAAAATAAGTCAATGGTTGGAAATGAAGAAAAGAGCAGATTTATTTCTCTTCAGCCTGGAAAAGACCAAAATCAAGAAAAAGACTAGAAAAGATTTATATTTCAGAAATCACAAAAAAAAATAAAAAAAAATAAAAATGTAACAGTAAACTATATCAATTATTACAAACTATCCAAAAAAAACCAACAGAAGCCAAAAATAATAATGAAACAATATCCCAAAATAACACAAAATGCAGAGTTGAAAAACTCAGAGGATAATAAGACCCTATAAATTTTGGAAATTTTAAAATGGAATAAAAAAAGAATAAAAAACAAAGCAAACTCAAGAGGTAAATTATTACATGGATCGACAAGTTGTTTCAAGTAGCTTTGTATGGCATAATTGACACACAATTTTGTTTCAGTTCCAAAAAAACAAAAAAAAACATATCAATGAAAGACTCGAATTCATATCATAGAAATAATATAACATATAAACATGGAATCCTACCTATCCTGCTAGAAATCATATTTGAATATTACATTAAACAAACCAGCGAAATAGAAACATCCATTATTTTTTGGTTTCAAAAGGCAAACTTTAGATAAAAGCTGAATATTGGCGATTCCTGCATACCCACCAACCACTGGAACATCAACCTCTACGATTTCAGCGTGTTCAACCAGAGCCATGCAATGCTCAAGTTGGCATCTCATTTACATTACCAACAATGTATTTTGAAATCAAAGTTCTAGAAATTATGATGTCTCCTATGAAATTTGAAAAGGGTTAGCCAGATATCCAAATTGTGAAAACCCCAAAAAAAATTTACAGTGAAAAACCACTATTAAGCTCAGCGATGCCAGAATGAAAATCTAATCTAACTAGCTGGTTCCAACTCCACTAAAAACTAAGTGTGGAAAGGAAAGTTTAGCTTGTATACCAGGAAAGTATTTGCTCTTACAACATCTAATGTTGAACTCCCATGGAACGCTGAGGGTTATAGGCAACGACTATTTTAAAAACCTCTGTTGCAATTAGCACAGTGGAATTAATAGGATTGCTGATAATATTCACAATTGTCTTGGGACAACACTTGGTTACTCCTTTGCACAGGGTGCAGACGATTCCCCCTTTGATATTGAACAAATCATCCCTAGTCATCCCGGGTTTCCGTGGAATTCCTGCAGAGATGATCACGAGATCCATTCCCACCAAGGTTGCTTCAAGCTACTCTTTGCCCACAAATCCACGCCCCTAAAAAAACACAAAAATTGTAATAATTAGGACCTAAAAATGAAGTATATACGAAAGCCCTATTTCTTAAAATTGTGCATACAACGACAGTGGTGCCCATATGGCTGCTATCTTCAGTGAAGCCAAGTGTATTGATGACATCATAGAGGTGAAGGATTGAGACCAGCGGATTCATTTTCATGAGCATGAAAAGGGTTGTTCGATGCCTTGTGAGGCTCCGAGGATGGACACTTTGAATCCAGAGGCCCTGCCGATCTACGATCGACGCGCTAGACTACTCCATTCTGCAGCTTCCCATCACGCAGATTTAGCAGCAACTGCAGCTTCCCATCACACAGATTTAGCAACAACTCATTTTAAGAGCAGAGAAATTGATTTGGGATGTTGAATTATGGATCCCAATTATACCTGCGAATGCTTTGGATGGACGAGGTGAGCAGCAATTAGAGAGATGTGAGTTCTGGTTCTGTTAGTCTAGCGATTGAATTGGGCGGTGTGTTGGAGTTTGAATTGCATGGGGAGTTGGAGTTGGAGTGTGAGTGCTCCAGGACGGAGCTACACGGTGAACGGTGACGGACATGAGTAGGCCGGAGACAAAATCCCGAAAAGGAGCCTATGAGGGGCAAGATCGAAAATATAAAAGACGGTGGCCGGAAGGCCAAAACGAGCATAGAGCAAGATTACGCTATATATATATATATATATATATATATATATATATATATATATATATATATATATATATATATATATATATATATATATATATATATATTTATTTATTATAAGTGATTTAAAAATATTAGAAATTTAATTATGTCAACATGAATGGGAAATTGAAGAATTTAATTTAATATAAAGTAAAAGTAAGGGAAGAAGGACAAAGTTCTGATTTCATAATTACAAACATATATATAACCTCAAGTTATTAAATAATTTGTGGATAGAAATTTAATTATGTCACAAAGAACACTATATTGAGCATAGGTTAGGAAAATATTTAACAACAATATATTTTCAATTTTATAAAAAAACTATTAAAATGTGGTTTAATAGATTGTTTAGTAATTTGTTAACATATTTTTATAAAAAATAAGGAAAAGGAAAATGTCACATGAAACACTAATTACAAGCAAGTTTAATAGAAAAAAATTTAACAATAATATATTTTTAATTTTATATGAAAATTAATTAGATTGTAGTTTTATAATAGATCTTCAGGTTTGACATCCCTTATTATGAAAACAAATTTATTTATTTATTTATTTTAATTGTGTGGGACTTTGTAATTTGACTTGGTTAAGACTAAGTGGTAATTATCATTTTATTTTGTTTGTTTTAAAATAAAATTTATGCTTGGTCAAAGAAATAGCAAGAAAGACTTCAAAAGAGGAAAATCTTGGGTTTCCAAGTAGTTAGATAGTTACTTCTGGAGAAGGTGAAAATCTCTCGATGGGAGAGACAATGGCTCGGTGAGGAAGTAAGAAAGCGAAAAGTGAACTTGTGAAACGGGAGGCCTCTGAATAGGAGAAGCGATGTGCGAGTGAGGAAGTAAGAGGAAAAGAAAAGTGAATTTGTGACAGGACACTGTCAAGAAAAGCAGTTGCACTACTGGAGGGTCTTCTTGAGTGGGTCATAACTAGTGCAAACCCTTGGGAAGAATAATCTGGAATAAACTAGAGGTCTTGAGGTCCTAGAATGCTTACTATCTTGAGCTGCTTTGGAAACCATGAAGCTCGGGGGGAGACCTGAACGTAATTGTCAATCTCAAAGGTTGGGAGGATAAATAATTTTTCTTCCTGGTTCTATTTCTTTGATAGAGCTAAACTGGACAAATAAGTGACTAAACTTCTTGAAAGAACTTGGTGTGAATTCTATATGTTTGTTTACATAAATTATAGTATAGAGTGTTGTAATGAATCCGAGAGAAAAAATTTGAAGCATCAAAATGTTATCGAGAAATCTTATGTCTCGAGTTTTCTGGTAAATGCTCTGGACAAAATAGGTTGAAGGAAACCCAAATGTTGTTACAATGCAATATCAGTACCTGAAAGTATTTTTCTTATGATAAGTGATATCTAGTTTCTACAGATGTCTATGACAAAGAAATGCTAGAGTATTCATATATATATATATATATATATATATATATATATGGGTGCAATTTAGGCCTGTTAAAATAATTAAAGAACAAAACAACGAAAATAAGTGAGACATATGAGTCACAACAACAAGTGTGTTTTATTTAGTACAGAGAAATCTTTTAATTTTTCCTAGTTAAGTTGACTAAACATACACATTGATAACCATGGATGCTACAAATAGGTTAGGTTTCCACTACGACTTAGAGGCTCTAGGGAACCAATCCTCTTCCAATGCAAAAGTCTTGGTGCCTAGTTAGAGGGAACCAGACTCTGTTCCCTTATGGCACAATTTGACATTATTAAAGAAATATTAACTAATATAAGTATTCAACATGAACAAGAAACGATGCAAACAAAATTATTACAACAATTAATTACCCAAATATTGAAATGAAATTGTAATAGCTATATATGACCAAAACACACACTATGAGGGGTTGAAGCCCCAAGAAATGGTACACAATAATCTCAAGAAACATTCCAATATAACCCGGTAATCCATAACTTTCATTGTCAATCCAACAAAGAGATGAATCGAACAAATATCTATGTTTTGATATTAAAAATAATGCAAGGAAAACTTGTTGACAACAGTACTCACGAGAGTGAACAATTGGCATGAATTCGAAAAAACATAGAATTTCCTGTAGAATTTCTTGTAAAATTATTTTTGCAAGATGCTCATGAGAGTGAACAATTGGCATGAATTCGAGCCAACCTCTAGGTTCCAAAAAATTGCAAAGCTACTTCAACAAGGAGGTGGAAGGACGATGTCAGAGAGGGACTCGGGTGGAAATTATTTCCATCAACTGTCTGGGCGAAATCCCCACCGTTCGATCAAACCCTAACAATTGGAAGGTAACAATGAGAAAAAATGTAATCCGCCAAGTCTGGTTGTCATAATGACCAATATGGTGACCTTCACCTTCTCAAGGGTTCTCCAAAGCTGAGGGGGTTACAACTTACCCCTTTAGTTATATGATCAACATGGAGGAAAACCTCAAGGAATTACCCAAACATGAATATATACAAACTATGAATAAGAGAAAAGGGATTAATAATGACAACTAGTCATACTATTAAGGAAGAACTTTAATGTAACATAATAATTATGTTGAAGAAACATTCACTAAATCTCCTCGATATTATATATATATATATATATATATATATATATATATCAATTTTCTTCTCCCACTTATTCTTGTTTACGGGGTGAAAAGTATTTCACTAAGAATTAGAATTTAAATATTTCGAAAACATGTCGTAAAAGAAGCATATGAACTTTGATTATATCTATGAGGAAATTAATTATATTTCAATTTCATAATAAATCTCTAAAAATTTGAATATGTGTAAAATGACATGTCACAAAAGAAACTTGAGAATTTATATTACATCCACAAAACTCAATGGCTATTAAAAAACATAAACATAGTCTATTACATGCAAATATCATTTTCCATATCATAATCCATCGACTTCAATGCAAAACAAAAGACAAATGAAAACCTTATATGAATTGCAATAAGGTCATTGAAGTTGTATGCACACCATGTCAATCTTTTCCACTATATCCAACGGGCTTGAATTATTGTCCACTTTAAATTGAACCATTTCTGCTTTTTTAACTAATTAAAGCCCTTTCCACTTTAAAATTCAACTAAGCTCATGTGGATAATATTTGGTAATTGGGGTTTTAACTAGGTGAATCCATGTCGAATCCATGTCCACCTTAAAAAGCAAATAAGTCTCATGTGATAATCTTTGCTACTTGGGTTTTCTTTCTCCATTCCCAAATTAACTCTTTTTCCTCTTCTTTATTTATTTTTATCTCTATTTCTGTTCTATGGTTCAACAATGAAGAAGAAGAAAAAGACATATTCATCCAATAGTTAATTTATATTTTTTGTTTTTGTTTTTATTCTTTTATATTTTTACTTTTATTTTTATTTTAACTTATTATAGATCAAAGATTATATAATAATTAGTACTTGCCACTTAACTTAAATATAACTTAATTAAACTAAAAAATAATAAAGACAAAAATTTCATCACAAAAAGAAAATAACTAGCAAAAAAAATTGTGAATAATAAATCACCTTAAAATTGAAAATAAGGAGAAAAATATAAAAAAATATCAAATAAAAAGAAAATAAAACAAAAAACAAAAAATTAATAATTAACATAAACATAAGTCACTAAAGAGCTCATAATAAGACCTCAACCAATCACTTTACAAATAAATAATTTAAATAATAATAAAAAATAACAAAAATTGAATTATCAATATTAAACTATCGTTAAGCCGTAGAATTTTTTGGTCAAAGACAAACTAATACATAGTCAAAACAAAAACTGAAAGTGTAATACCATGCTTATGAAAAATATAATGGTTAAGAGCATATGTTTCCTCGTAAGATGTCATGAGTTCAAAACCAAAGAGGGTAGAGTATGTTGTTAAAATATCTAATTAACTCCTGCATGAAGAGTTAGACGGTTAGTTAAGTAAGCGTTGAGTAAGTCAAGTTGTGTGATAGATGAATTTGGTAAGCGAGTTAGAGAGTTAGTTAAGTAAGCACTAAATAAGTCGAAGTTATATGATAGATCATAGTCACGCCAGCAAGGACTCTAAAATTTTCAGAGTAGCATGGATCTTCAAGAAGATCAACAAACCAGAATTCTCCAAGCAACCAACCAGGTGATGAATCAAGCAATGGTAAGATAAATATGAGAAGTTTGAAAGAGATTTATGATGATTTGGATGTTAGTCCAAATTTTGCATTGTTTTCATTCCAACCTTCTTCGTTTGAAGAAGAAACCAGAGATGAAAATTGGGTGCAATCCATGGATGAATAAATTGAAGCTATTGAAAATAATGATATATGGGATTTGGTTAATTTTCCAAAGGATAAAAACCTCATTGGTGTGAAGTGGGTGTACAAGGCTAATTTGAATGAGAAAGGTGAAATTGAAATATTTAAAGCGAGACTTGTAGCAAAAGGATTCTCACAGCAACCGGGAATATACTTTGGAGAAACGTTTGCTCCGGTAGCCAGATTGGATACTATAAGAGAATTTCTAGCCACAACAGCTCAGAAAAAATGGAAAGCATATCAAATGGATGTGAAATTAGCCTTCTTGAATGGAATTCTAGAAGAAGAAATTTATGTGCAACAGCCTCCAAGTTATGAAGTTGAAGGGAAAGAAGATAAAGTTTACAGGTTGAAGAAAGTGCTTTATGGTCTCAAGCAAGCACCTAGAGCATGGTATAGAAGAATCGACAACTACATGATTAAGAATGGATTTTGTAGAAGCAACATTGAGCCTACCTTGTACACAAAGGTAAATGAGCACGAACATATTTTGATTGTTTTCTTATATGTTGATGACATGATTTTTACAGGTGATCTTGAGTTAGATGAATTTTAAGAAGCCATGATGAAACAATTTGAGATGATATATCTTGGTCTCATGAAATATTTTCTTGGCATAGAAGTTGAGCAATCTGAAAAAGGGAATTTTTATTTGCCAAAATAATATGCAAGAGATTTGCTGAAAAAATTAAGGGTGGAAAATTGCAAACATGTCCCTACTCCAGTTGCAACAGGTAAAAAGTTAAGCAAGGATGATAAAGGATCATATGTTAATCCAAATCTATTCAAAATATTGGTTGGCAACGTCATGTATCTCACAACTACAAGACTGGATATTATGCAAGGAGTGAGTTTTATTTCCAGATTTATGGAGACCTCAAAAGACACACATTGGAGTGCAGGAAAAATAATTTTTAAATACATAGCAGGAACTAGAGATTGTGGCATAATGTATGCAAGTACATAAAATAAATATTTGATTGGATACACAGATAGTTCTTTTGCAGGTAGTTTGGATGATCAAAAGAGCACTTCTAGTTATGTGTATCATCTTGGTTTAGGTGTGATTTTATGGGCATCTAATAAGCATCCCATTGTGACACTATCATCAGTAGAAGCAGAATATGTAGCAGCAACATCAACAGCATGTCAAGCAATATGGTTAAGAAGAGTATTGGATGGTCTCAAGAAGAAACAATAAGGATCAACAACAATATATTGTGACAATACCTTAGCGATTACACTATCCAAGAATAATGTGTTTCATCAAAAGAGAAATAATATTAATACTAAATATCACTTTATTAGAGAACTTGTGAGCAATGGAGAAGTTCACTTGAAGCCTTGTAAATCTAGTGATCAACTGGCTCATATATTTACAAAGCCATTAGCAAAATATGTGTTTGATTTTCACAAAATAAACTTGGGTGTTGTAAGCCTAGCTGAGACATAGACTATCATGCATGTTTGAGTTGTCATGAGTCATGTTTTAGTTTAGCGGTCGTAATTAAGGGGGAGTGTTAAATATCTAATTAACTCCCGCATGAAGAGTTAGACAGTCAGTTTAAGTAAGCATTGAGTAAGTCAAGTTGTGTGATAGATGAATTTGGTAAGTGAGTTAGAGAGTTAGTTAAGTGAGCATTGAGTAAGTCGAAGTTATGTGATAGATGATTTTTGTAAGTGTGTGCATGTCAAGGGAGTCAAGATAAATACCCTTCACCAGGTTCATTGTATTCAGATATTGAAGTTCGTGTTATTAATAGAAGAGCCACAACTCATGTGTGTTTTTGTGTGTGAAATATTTGTGTAATTTGTGCCTTTAATCTTCTGTCTTTCTAACATATGTATTCCTTCGTAGAATTTTGCAGTCAAATCACGGCGGCCAAGGTGGGTCTATTGTCCCACAAACAAGGGGGTATCATACACCAATAACTCATAAACTTATGTCTATGTGATTTTTACGATGCGAGGAGCATCAAGGGCGTTTTTTATTTTGTAAATATGTTAAAAGGGGGTGTGATAATTTTTAATATTTTATTAATTAATTTGAATAAAATAGGAGAAGGTGAGGATTTTTGTAAATATCTTTTTATTTAATAAAAGGATATGAGGGAATTTAATTAGTTGAAGGATTTTAGGGATAAAGACCTATCCTTTAGGGATGTTGAGAGATTTAGGGGTTTGTTGAGGAATTGAAGGGATTGAGCATTTAATTAAATGATTTTTAAAAATTGTATAAATAGGAAGGGGTTTTGAGAGAAAAAGACATTAGAGATTGTGAGAGAGGTTGATTGAGAGCAGGCTTGATCAGCAAGGCTGTAAGCCTTCAGCAATTGTAAGGGCCTAAATGTTGGATATCTGGCCATGAATTGAAAGTTCTTGTAAGTGTTTTGTGTGTAAATACAGCCTTTGATTTTTATTGTATGTCCAGTATTGAGTTTGCATGAGATTGGATTTATGTGTTCAATGAATAAAACAAAATTAAGTCTGCATTCTCTGTGGGAAGGATTGTATTTCGTTTCATTAAGTTGAAAGCGCTATTCTATGTCAATTAGTGGTTCCACATTATAATGGCTATTTTCAGAAATCGATTAAATGTGTTGAGAAAGTCGATTTTTACATACAAAAATTTGAGCATTTGCTGTGATATGTAATGCTGGAATTGTGTGGGTAATTCGATTTCAAATGAATGGGTCACTTTATCAAGTCATGGGTTGATGGACTATGATAAAGTACAAGGAGAGCGTGACAAATGTAAAATCTTTGGAGTTCATAGAGGTGGTTGTTTAAATCCTTACAAATCAAATGAGCGTTGTTGATTTAAATCCTATTTGCGTAATTTCATAAGTGGATTGTTGGAAATCATATGAATCAAATGAGCGTTGTTGATTTAAATCTGAATTTCATAAGTTCCAATTGAGTCTACAAGTTTTGTATATCGGCTTGAAAATCCTGAATGCTGTCATGAATGCATAAGTGTTAATTGAACGCTGTTGGTGGTGGCTCAAGTGCAAAAGGCGTAGGATTATATACTGTATAAGTTCAGAAAGAATGACACGCGTTCTTAGAAACAGGAGAGCGCATTTACAAGTTAGCAAATTGCTGTGTTAAAAGCAGAGTTAGTGTTTAGAACTTATATGGTGATAAATTGCAGGTTGAATCCACAGATATAAGATCCGGAGAACATTTCAGATATTATATAGTATGCGTTGACATTTTTGTGCAGATGTGCAGATGGGAGTTTTAAAAAGTCGATTGGCAGTGTTGAAGTTACATTTAAATGGTTAATGTACAGCGCAGGTTTGAAATCGATCTGTGGAGGCGTGGAATTCAATGTTGTTGGAGCAGATAAAACAATGGAACGTTTTATACAGCAATTAGCCAGCGTTTGGTATCCAAGACTGCGTTTGCAGGTGAAAATTGATTTGAATGTTTATTAAGTTGCAGGTGAAAATCGATTGGTGGGAGGAACGCACGGTCATAGGAAGTGTAAAGCTTCATAAGGGCGCAGAGCATTTTTATTTTGGAATGAACGTGCAGTAATAGGAAGCGTAAAGCTTCATAAGGGCGCAGAGTATTTTTATTGGAAGCTATTCAGAATTAAATTGAAATTGCGTTCTATGGATGCTGGAATATGGAGCGATAGAATTCCATACATTGGGATTCAATACACTGTTAATATGAATTGCGGAAATCTGGAGCGATAGAGTTCCATTTTGGAGCGAATGATATTGTGCAGATACAGGGTTAAAGGTAAGGGCGCATTTCTGTAATTAAATTCAGTCATATCTGAATGATGATGGAAATGTTGAATGAAGTTTCTAAATTGGATTGAGAATGCAGAATGTAGCTGAATGATGTGTATAAACACACTTGAATGTTGGTAATTAAATAAATGAGTGAATGTTGGCATTGATCTGGTTTAAGGAGGCATTTGAACATTGTTTGAAGGTTCAAAAGTTATGAAATTGCTTGAAGGTGAGTGGATGCGAGATTGATAATATATGAGATGATATGAATGATTTGAGCCATATATTGGAAAGCTTCCACATGTATAAATGAGATGGTGTGAATTTTCAATTTTTGAAAGTGATTTGGGCATATGATGATGATGCATTTGTATAAAAACAGAGTTAAAATTCCTGGGTAATGCAGGCTAGCTCTAGGCTTGCGTCATTTTGGTATTAGAGCTTGGCTTTGTATGAAAGTTTCTTAAGAAGTGTTGAAGATTGAATTTGAATCTATATGAAATCCTGTATGCATTCAAACAGAATAGAGTTCTGTTTTGATTGATAAAATTTGATATGGGTTGTATGAGTGATTGACAAATTGCAGGCGATAAGTGCAGAGATAAATTATGACAACAGATGTGCATGCAGACAAGGGGATCAGATTCTAATCTGACAATCAAGCAACCAGAGTACAGCTGGGAGAATGGAGAAGAACAATTAAGTTCTTAAATGCAGGTAAAGCAGAATTAAGCAGAGATTGCAGAGACAGAAAGAATCCACAGCGATGTTGAGGAATGGAAATTCAGTTGGATTGAGCAGGTATTGTGTTTGTTTAATTTTGATTTGAGTTTTACTGACAAAGAAATGGAATGAGAATTGATGGTTGTAGCAATGAAGAAACTCAGCAAAGAAGGAATTATTGCTGACAGCTGAAGTTTGCCAGATAAAGCCAGAAGATTGGAAGAGAGGATCAGATTTTAAAATCTGATTGACAGTAGTTGAATATCGAGAAGAGGAAGCATAAAGATTTGCTGAAACAGATTTGCAGGAATGATGAGATTCTGAAGACAATTGAAGTGCAGGTGAATGAAAGGATCAGATCAGACAAGATCTTGGAGGTAAGATGATATGGTTTTATTTGGATAGAATATTGTAGTCTTTGCATTGAAGTATTATTGCAACTCCCAAAAGGCAATTGCTAACAGATAAAGGAAGCTGGTGAAAGTTTCTAAGTGAAAACATAGAGGTGGCAGAACCTTGGGGAATTCTAATAGAGATTGGAAAAGGAGGACAATTGTGTTCTTAGAACATGCATATGAGTTGAAGCCAGGAAGAGCAAAGAGAAGTGCTCAAAGGAGGTTCCAGAGATAGAGAACCAATTGCTTGCCAAAAGACTGAGTGAGGAGAGCTTGGTGAGGTAAGTGGCGGCAGGATAGGACTTGCTGCTGAAGAGGCTTTAGTGCAACTCATAGTAAAGTGAGTGAGGGACTCATAGAGATGGAAAGGATGATGACTAGTGACAGTCGTAACAGAGGTTCTGAAATAAACCACCACAGAAGACAAAAGGAAAAGGATGCCAAGGCAATTGGCATACAGAGACAGTTAAGCAAAGAGGAATATGAGAGGGAGAAGGCTGAGATAGTAGTTCAGCTTGAGGTGTTAATGGAGATGTTGCAAAGAAATGAGGTAGACCAGAAGCATGGTTATGTCATGAGAAAGAAGCTGAAGTGGCAGAGGCTACAAGAGAAGAGGAATCATCAAGTGAATATGCAGTTGATAAAGGAACTAAGGGAACTTGAACAGGTTATTGATGCCAGACAGAGGATAGAGAAGCTCGAAACAGTTGAGCTACGGCAAAAGGAAGATGCTGAAGAAGATGTTGAAGTTTCGATATGTTACCCAGAGAGTGGACCATTACTTTTTGAAAGTGATGAAGAGCTAGAGGAGTTGAATCATATGAATGATTCGAAGCAGCCGGAAGATTTGATGACTGAAGCATCAAATAAGACCGTAAGGTCTTGTGATTTTAAAACTAATGATTTGTGTGTGATTGCAGGTTTGGAAGAAGATAGGCAGTCTTTTGAAGTTGTCAAAGATGTGAAAGAGTACCTTCCAGAAGATGAAAGTTTTGAAGCAGAGGCTGGGAAAGAATCGGTTCACTACAGTGGACAAATGCTGGAAGACATCCTTGAAATAGTTGATGAGAAGGGGAGACTAGCTGACAGTCTCAAGAGTTCTTTGAGTTTGGATCAGCATACTGATATGCTGACAGAAGAAGAGAAATCAACGCAACATACTGAAGTGTTGCTAAAGGGAAAAGAGGTACAGAGGCCTTATTTTTATTATTATAATGATTGTCTTATGATTGAAGATGTTGTTGCAGACGCTGGAACATATTTGGCACAGGTGGATAGCCAAATGGAAGAAGGAGAGGAAGAACATCTACTAAAGGATGTTAAGGATAGATTGCTGAAGAAGGATGACAAAGCATTTGTCATAAATAATAATAAAAAAGAAATTGCAGATGATGAGCAAAGGAATGTTGCAGAGGGACAGGAAGTTTGGGAGGCCGCAACATTTATAGTAGCAGCAGCAGAAAAGGTGCAAAACAGCAGTAAGGGTGAAAAGGAAGTGATCAAAACAAGTGAAGAACAAGCAAGAATGAGAGTTCAGCAATCAAGAGATGGAAACAATCAGCAGACAGAGGACATACTGGACAAAGAAATTGAGTTGATAAGGAGGTTAATGATAAAAACATCCCAGAGAAAGACAGCCGAAAGAAAGAAAAGGAGCGACAACAAGAGAATGACAGTGAAAGATTGCAAGAGCAGAGCAAGTGGAGCATTACAGCACAAAATATGGAAACCTGGAAGACAACAGCAGATAACAACAGCAGTAAAGCAATTGACAAGCACGGAAAGATTACAAAATAAAATTTGGGATCCAGGAGGAAATATCCAGACTTATGACCAGGTGGTCATGAATTTTTTTACATGGGGAGTCTGATGCAGGAGCATCAAGGGCGTTTTTATTTTGTAAATATGTTAAAAAGGGGGTGTGATGATTTTTAATATTTTATTAATTAAAATAGGAGAAGGTGAGGATTTTTGTAAATATCCTTTTATTAATAAAAGGATATGAGGGAATTTAATTAGTTGAAGGATTTTAGGGATAAAGACCTATCCTTTAGGGATGTTGAGAGATTTAGGGGTTTGTTGAGGAATTGAAGGGATTGAGCATTTAATTAAATGATTTTTAAAAATTGTATAAATAGGAAGGGGTTTTGAGAGAAAAAGACATTGAGATTGTGAGAGAGGGTGATTGAGAGCAGGCTTGATCAGCAAGGCTGTAAGCCTTCAGCAATTGTAGGGGCCTAAATGTTGAATATCTGGCCATGAATCGAAAGTTCTTGTAAGTGTTTTGTGTGTAAATACAGCCTTTGATTTTTTACTGTATGTCCAGTATTGAGTTTGCATGAGATTGGATTTATGTGTTCAATGAATAAAACAAAATTAAGGCTACGTTCTCTGTGGGAAGGATTGTATTTCGTTTCATTAAGTAGAAAGTGTTGTTCTATGTCAATTAGTGGATCCATATTATAATTGCTATCTTCAGAAATCGATTAAATATGTTGGGAAAGTCGATCTTTACAGCATTTACTGTGATATGTAACGCTGGAATTGTGTGGGTAAGTCGATTTCAAATGAATGGGTCATTTTATCCGATCTGTAGTTTGATGGACAGCAATAAAGTACAAAGGAGAGCGCCAGCAAATGTAAATCTGTGGAGTTCATAAGTGGATTGTTAAATCCTTACAAATCAAATGAGCGTTGTTGATTTAAATCCTGTTTGCCGTAATTTCATAAGTGGATTGTTAAATCCTTACAAATCAAATGATCGTTGTTGATTTAAATCATGTTTACCGTTCCAATTGAGTCTACAAGTTTTGTATATCGGCTTGAAAATCCTGAATGCTGTCATGAATGCAAAAGTGTTAATTGAACGCTGTTGGTGGTGGCTCAAGTGCAAAAGGGCGTAGGATTATACACTGTGTAAGTTAAGAAATAATGACATGTGTTCTTAGAAACAGGAGAGCGCATTTACAAGTCAGCAAATTGCTGTGTTAAAAGCAGAGTTAGTGTTTAGAACTTATATGGTGAGAAATTGCAGGTTGAATCCACAGATATAAGATCCGGAGAACATTTCAGATATTATATAGTATGCGTTGACATTTTTGTGCAGATGTGCAGATGGGAGTTTTAAAAAGTCGATTGGCAGTGTTGAAGTTACATTTGAATGGTTAATGTACAGCGCAGGTTTGAAATCGATCTGTGGAGGCGTGGAATTCAATGTTGTTGGAGCAGATAAAACAATGGAACGTTTTATACAGCAATTAGCCAGCGTTTGGTATCCAAGACTGCGTTTGCAGGTGAAAATTGATTTGAATGTTTATTAAGTTGCAGGTGAAAATCGATTGGTGGGAGGAACGCACGGTAATAGGAAGTGTAAAGCTTCATAAGGGCGCAGAGCATTTTTATTTTGGAAAAAACGTGCAGTTTCATAAGGGCGCAGAGTATTTTTATTGGAAGCTATTCAGAATTAAATTGAAATTGCGTTCTATGGATGCTGGAATATGGAGCGATAGAATTCCATACATTGGGATTCAATTCACTGTTAATATGAATTGCTGGAATCTGGAGCGATAGAGTTCCATACAATTTGGAGCGAATGATATTGTGCAGACACAGGGTTAAAGGTAAGGGCGCATTTCTGTAATTAAATTCAGTCATATATGAATGATGATGGAAATGTTGAATGAAGTTTCTAAATTGGATTGAGAATGCAGAATGTAGCTGAATGATGTGTATAAACACACTTGAATGTTGGTAATTAAATAAATGAGTGAATGTTGGCATTGATCTGGTTTAAGGAGGCATTTGAACATTGTTTGAAGGTTCAAAAGTTATGAAATTGCTTGAAGGTGAGTGGATGTGAGATTGATAATATATGAGATGATATTGAATGATTTGAGCCATATATTGGAAAGCTTCCACATGTTGAAATGAGATGGTGTGAATTTGCCAATTTTTGAAAGTGATTTGGTTATATGATGATGATGCATTTGTATAAAAGCAGAGATTAAAGTTCCTGGGTATTGCAAGCTCTAGGCTTGCATCACTAAATATTTTCTTGTCACGAGATGTAATCAAACTAAGTTGTTGCATCTAAGAATATTTCTATTGGAAAAAATAGTTGCAGTTGTCGGGCATCATCTACGTCATCTAAAATTATAACAAAGTCATAAGAGGAAGAGGAAGAGAGACACTTTAGAAGCTCCTCTATACCCTCATCAATGTTGTATAGCTGTAGATCTAATTCGATCAATTCCTTGAGTAGTTTCCTCTACAAGGAATGTAGAGAATAAATAGTGTCTCCAATATCATATAAAATGCATGATTGACGGTAATGCGATCTCCTCTAGTTGAAGTATTCTTTAGCCAATGTTGTCTTTCCAACACTGCCTTGAACCACAATCCCCACAATGTTTCCCTCCCGCAACTGTAAAATTTTGGCTTCAAACTCTTTCAAATTTTCGTTTAAACCAGTTGGATGCTTGGCCACAAATTTCAATGTTTTTTTAATCAAACATGCATCACATGACCGTTTCCAACAGTTTTCCCTCGTCCCTATTAGTGTAAATTCTTAATGCAAGTGTACGAAAAGAGCTCACCTTAGCTACACGTGACAAACATCCCTAACAACAAAGATGGCTACCTAACTTCTTTAGATCTGTAATCAATAGTTAAAACAAATGCTGCAAAAAACCCAATCTATGCAGTAAAATCAGTTAAACAATGAAAAGAAATAAGAATTTATCCATACATCCAATATACAAGACAAGATGTAAAGAATTTGAATATATTATAACACCTGGGAAGGGAAAAAATAATAGTATTACCAGTCCCCCTCAATGGGATGGGTTCTTGGTTGTCCTCAATGCTTCAGATCCAAAAGTTTCTCTCTCTCAATGTTGTAGAAAACCCAAAATGTGTTGCATCATGGGATTCAGTGACTTACGATTCTTGGCACAATGACTCGAAAGTCATGTGACATAAAAAAGTGTTATGATTTCGATTTTGTCTTGGTGTAGAGAATTTGATGCTACATGCATGGTGTTAGATACAATGTTGGAATGGGTAAGGATACCAAATCTCCCTCAACTCTATGGGAGCTAAAAAAGAAAATAAAGTAGTAGCAACAATGAGAATGATCAAAGCACGACAATGAAAGTGATCAAAGTGAATAATGAATTGAAAACCCTTCTATTTATAACAAAATATTGAGTTATCATCGATAATGGTGAATAATAAAATATTATTAACCAAGATCTAGATCTAATTGCTTGGAATATTTTATTATATTTTGTTGGAGGGAAAATGTATTCAAATTGATTAAATATCTTTATTAAGAAATAATAAACAAATAAATGGTTTATTTATCATTTCAAGAATGTGGTTAAGGAATAATTAACACATAATGATTTGTTTAATTATTTCTAGGTGATTTAGTTAGATTTAACAAGAAATAATAACTAAATAATGATTTAATTAATTATTCTTAGAGAAAAATAAGGAAACTAATGATTTATCTAATTATTTCTCATAATTGGGTTAAATATGACCAGGAATATTATTTAAACAGTGGTTTGATTAATTATTCCTAGAGGAAAATGAAATAAACAAGGATTTATTTAATTATTCCTCATGGGGTTTCCTGTTTTAACCAGAAATAACTTAATAAAATATGGTTTGTTAAATTATTCCTTATAGTGAGAGAAATTTTACTACGGTAAAATTGTTCTTGCATGGTGTACTTCGATCCATCTAATTGTAAATGGTTATATGACCAAAAATTGGTGTAACAGATTTCCCCCCAACGTGAGAGCATTAGGAGATAATCGTATGACTGAAGTATGTTGTATGAACATAATCATTAGATACCGAAGGGGAGTCAGATAGAGAGAGATACATCGATGGAGAGAAGCAAGAGAGGACAATAACTGAGGGGGCGAGACCTACGAATGATATAAGCTTCCTTTAATTTTTGGTTACATGTTCTCAGTGAGGCGGGGGAGGCATACCTATGCCCGTCGAGATGAAAAAGTACAAAGAATAATGGTGCACCCAAAAAAAGGAAAATGAGCAATAAAGTACATGATAAATGGTACATGACATGCTGGCATAAAATGGGCCAGACAAAAATATAATGGATCCCACATACATACTGTGTCTAGGACAACAACGAGGACTGAAGACAATAATATATGAGTACATGAGACATAATAACAACCAAAGAAACCCTGATAAACATGAAAGGGCTCTGAAAATATGAATGGATCATTTGAATGATACATGCACGCTATGGGCGTTGCAAGCAACTAGGACCGACCCATCAAATCTGTGGAGCTGCATCTGAAGATGTAGCATAATGTGAGCTCATTCGGGCATGTGGGGGACTACCTAAAGGGAAAACCCCTCATGAGGTCTGAAACATCTCACACGCACCTGGGAATCACTGGTACAATCTGCTGGATCATCATACCATCAAGTATACGAATATCGATCATGGAATAAGGAGCTGAAGCTGAGCGGATGAGAAACAATCAAGTCAAAGGGAAATGAGGAGTCCCTTTGCCTGATTCGAGGCACCGAACAAAAATGGAAGCTAGAAACAAGGTACACTGTCCTCTAGACCTGTCTTCTGGAATGTATGTGCTCATGTCGACAGAAGGAGGTCTGCCATTGGTGAGGCAATGAGGAATCCTCAAATAAGGCACGAGGGATCATAGTAAAGTGACTGATGGAATAATGCCAGGGATGATGATGGAGTAGGGGATACGAAGTAGAAAACGGATGACTTCCATTGTTAGAGCATGAAAAGCATGGATGACCTGGTAGCGACTATCTCGACTCTGGAGGGGATGGGGAACAATATGACTTGAGTCCAAAATGAGCGACACGTGAGAGGGACAAGGAAAAATGGATGGAATATTGTAGCAAGAGGAAAATGGACTTGGGACAAACTCCATGAATGTAGTGGTGACTCAACTCGGATGCTCTGAAAAAGGGTGACTTGATGATGCTGCCACACAGAATAGGCTAGATGGGGACCATAAAAACATGAGAAAAAGATGGTTACTCATGAGGAAAATTGACACATGCATTGACAAGTGTGAAGGCAAAGTGGTACCACAAGTACAAGCAACGCAAGTGAAGAAATATGATTTTAAGAGGCGGCAAAGTGATCCTTCTTGGAAAAATGGCTTCTTAGTGAAGTTTCAAATTACCAAAAACAAAAGGATACCCATTATAGTGCTCAGTGAGAGCTTTCCAACGGTGTTGACGGTTCATCAAATCGAGCTATGGTTTGGTCACAATTGGCGAAATAAAATTTAGGGTTTTTCTTTTAATAGGGTGATTTCCCTCCAATTTGATTCATTTTCTAGTGGAGCTATCATGAACTTGGAGAGGAGGAGAAGGCCCTAAACCTTGCGATGATCGTATCAGACAAACCGACTGTTGGAATCGAGATCCGTCAGTTGCAGGTTGGTGGCCTAGCCTTACTCTATTTTTTTAGCGTTTATTTTTTCAGATTAGGTGCATGGGGGTCAGAAACAAAACTCTGCCCTTCCTCACAGTTAGCTTGCACTTTCTAGGTCCTGTACTGTGACCTGGATCACAGTTTCTAGAGGGGAAAACTGCGAACTCACAGCTGCAGAGGCTAAAAAGTGCGAGTTTTTTTGGAGGTGGGTTTTGGCCTATTTTTTGGCTGAGGGTCGGGACTTTATGGGTGATGATGCAGTTTAACTTCTTTGAGCTGACCAACATGATGGTTTTTGGTAGGTATGGCAAAGCTGAAGATCAACTGGCAAGAGAAGGATTTGGATGCGCTTCGTGCCAAGATATAGGGGGATCAGGTGGCATGAGGAGCACTTGCGAGGTACGTGGTTCTAAAGTTGGTTAAGAACCCACTAATGAGGGCAGAGGAACCCTTGCTATCTAGGACAATAAACTATTGGGATCCAGAACGGGAGGCCTTTATGGTGCAGGGGCACAAGATCGAGTTGACCATTCAGGACATCTACTTCTTGACTGAACTCCCGACACTAGGGGTGGTGGGAAATATACATCCATTATTACCGCACGGGCAGAACATATCAAAGTTCGTGGAGCGTCACTGTAGATCAAATGTTCTTGCTAAGGTTACGACCATACAGATCAGTGATCTAGAGAGGCTAGAGACACGGGTTATCATCACAACAGTATTGCGGCTCCTGGGAAACCAAGCATTCCATCACATCACTGGGGGGGTAGATGATGTTGGTTGAGAGTGTTCTAAATGGGACCTACTATGGGTGGGCCTAGATGATGCCGTCATCGGTGAAACGAAAAATATCTTTTTGCAAGCGACATGTGAACCATGACTGTGCTTTTGGTATGGTGTTGTGGTTGTTCTTCTTTGAGGAGATCCCCACACTTCCACCTCATGCATGTTGGGTATGTGTTATATTATTTCCACGACTAAGCACGCACGGGGGGGTAAGAGGGGGGGTGATAGCCCCCACTGTCGGAGTCGAGGGCGGCGCCGCCGAAACCCACGGTTTCCTTAATTCCATTTTGGGTAGTCTGCGTCCATGGTTTTGTGCATGGTTTTGTACATGGTTTTGGGGTTCGATGGTTTTCGGCCCCTGGTATTTTTGTAGATCCGGTCAAGGGAACTACGGTTATGTTCTAATCCAGGGTTAATGGATTGGGGTTTATGTATGCTCCAACATGTATATATATGTGTTGTAACACTAAAAGGAATATAATGAAAAATCAAGCTGGTCGTCCCGATTTGGGATCCAGGGGAAAATCTCTGTGTTTATCTGTTTTATGTTTTATGCTCTCGTTATTGTTTATTTTCTGTTATAAGATTCGTGTGTAGATAATTTCTGTTCAGGGTTAAAACCTACATTTGGTATCGGAGCTGTTTCGGCTTCAAGGGGACGCCTTTTTTGTTGAGGGTTTTTTGCTCGGGCCTGTGGTAGACCCTGTGCAGTGGGAGATCTGCGGGATCGATTCTTGCGGTGAAAGAATATGGCGAGCGGCGGAAAGATAGAGATCGAGAAATTTAATGGTCGGAGTTTTGAGTTGTGGAAGCTCAAGATGGAGGATCTGCTGGTGGATAAAGATCAGTGGATCGTGGTAGATCCAGGTACTAAACCAACGACAATGTTAGATGAAGACTGGAAGAAACTGGATCGGAAGGCTAAGAGCACAATACGGTTGTGTGTCTCAGATTCAGTATTGTTGAATGTATCTGGGGAAGCTACGACGAAGAATTTGTGGGAAAAACTTGGGACTTTGTACCAATCTAAGTCTCCGGTGAATAAGTTGTTCCTGCGGAAAAAGCTGTATAACCTGAGGATGAAGGATGGAGACTCGGTGACAGAGCATCTGAACGCCTTCAATACTGTGGTAAGTCAGCTGTCGTCTGTTGATATTAAAATCTCAGATGAAGATAAGTGCATCAATTTGTTGTGCTCTCTACCAGACTCGTGGGACAGTCTGGTTATTGCAATAGGTAGCAATACAACTACCTTGAATTTTGATGACATTGTCTCAGCCTTGTTGTCGGAGGAAATGAGACGGAGAAATATGGAGGGTCGGAATGGAGATGCCTTATCTGTACGAGGAAGGTCCCAGAACAGAAACAAGAATAAGGTTTCGAGTGGGAGATCTAAATCTAGAGGGAGATCTAAATCTCCTGGAAAATTTGTAAAGGTGTGCTGGAAATGCGGAAAGGAAGGGCACTACAAAAAGGAATGCAGATCTAAAGCTCCTGAGAAAGGAAAGGGATCTGATGAAGGTCCTTCTGCAGAAGCAAAAACCACCTCGGATGAAGGTGGGGATGTGTATTTGGCTTCTTCTTCAAATACACATGTAGATCATGAGTCATGGTTGATTGACTCAGGTGCATCCTTTCACTTCACTCCCCATAGGGAGTGGTTCTGTGAGTATGAGAAATATGATGGTGGTGATGTCTTCCTAGGGGATGATAGGAGGGCTAGAATCATCGGACGTGGA